>JANSTW010056333.1:0-11835 GCA_027564275.1 Diadocidia ferruginosa
AAAAAAAAATTATCGAAAAATAAAAGGAACAAAATTTAAATTTGTACAAATAGACTAAATATTGTAGCCATAAAATTTGCCTCCAGCTTTAGACGGTAAATTATATATGAATCGATATAAAATCAATGTTCTGTCAAATGTCAATCTTGACTGGACTAAATTATAATTATTCGAAATTTGATCATTATTATATGTATCGCATTAGTGACGTAACATAACACCTAAAGACAACCGCTTTAACAAGCTTTTATTTCTATAATTCCAAAAACAACATAGCAGCCAAAATATAAATCCATCGCTTTGTTTAAAGTTTTTGAAGGGAATTTTTATTGTTGTTTAGGGGCCGTCTATATATTACGTCACACCAAAGAGGGAGGAGGGGTTAGCAAAATTGTGACGTTGTGTGATGATGGGCTTAGGAGGGGTGTGATGTCACAGAAAATTATAAAAAAAAATTAAAATTAATCTACAAGAGCATAGTTTTGATTTCTGCTATATCTTATTTTTCTTGTAATTTCGGGTCACTAATAATTAAAAAAAGCGACCAAAACCAACTTTTTTCACCGATTTTCCACTTTTTTAGTCAAATTTGTATAAATAATTAAAACATATCTAAAATCCACTTCAATCAACATTAATAGTTAATAAAATACATATCTTTTGACACCAATTTGATTTTTTTGTTTAGAAACAAAGGCAGGATTGTAAGATAAGTTATGTCCCGTCATCAAATTAAATCTGTATTAATTAATTACAAAAGTTATTTTTTTTTACATTATTAATATGATTAATATTTTCAATAAATTTATAAAATATAAATTATGATCAATCACTATTTACGAAAATTATAATTAGTTAAATAATTATTTTTTCCTCTTTTTTTAGTGCCTATTTGTATGCCACCAGATACAGCAGAGTTTACCGGCCGTATGGCAACCGTAACTGGATGGGGCCGGCTAAAATATGGTGGTGGTGTACCATCAGTTTTGCAGGAAGTTCAAGTAAGAAATATTTAGTTTTCATTTTAAATGAAAATAGCTACAAATATACAAAAACTCAAAAAATTATTTTTTTAATATTATAATTTTTAAATTATACCTTTATTCATTTTGTTTCCAATTTCAATCTTTTAGGTGCCAATAATTGAAAATAGTGTTTGTCAGGAAATGTTCCATACAGCCGGACATAATAAGAAAATATTACCGTCATTTTTGTGTGCGGGTTATGCAAATGGACAGAAAGATTCCTGTGAAGTGAGTATTAAATTTAAAATTATTTTTAAATATTATTTACTAACAACCCAGCTACGTTTTTGTTATACTCTTACTCAGTTGCTATTTTCTTACACTGTAAGTATATAAAACTGATAAAAATTGCATCGATTTTAGAGTTTCTACAATCTTCATATAAAAAACGTAATGGCATACATGTTGGCTCCTCCAAAGCTCCTACAGTTTTTTTGACTTTCATCGCCTGTAAAAATTTACTAATCGAAATTATACAAACTGAGTATTCTCGGAAAGTGAAAAACCTTACCTCTCGTTCCATATACTTCCAATAAATTTTATAAGTTTAGTTAAATTTTAATATGGGTTTTTTGATCGATCTATCTAAAATAATAACCGTAATCGTAAAACATGTTTCTTAATGATTCTTCGAAAAAAATTAATGTAATTTTTAAATTAATCTAAAAGAACTTCTCACGAGATAAATTTGTCGAGTAAGTTAGTGTTCTAATCTGCTTATTTTATTCGTTCTATTTTCCAATATCTAAATAGTTCGGCGGTTCGATAAAAAGTTATAAAAAATATTCTAATATTACGAAACTATAAAAAAGCTTATTTTACATTCCTCGCATTTTTCTCGATAATATTATTTATTTTGATATTGCAATACCTTGTCAAAATTTTATGAAAATATAAATGAATTTATCTAATGTGTAAAGCTATAGAAAATATATATAGAAAACAAAATCGTGCACAGCATAATTTTTATGAAAATATATTTCTTTCTCTATTGTTTCATCAAATTATAATATGAATAGTATTTTTGTATTCCCTGATCTGCAGAATATTTTTTTTTTTTAAATTTGCGCTTTAATTTAGAAGATTCAATATAATAAGAACAAATATATATACAGAAAAAAATTATATCGCATTTGTAGATCATATTATATTGATCGTATTCTTTATATAATTTTTTGCTTTTATAGTAACATACAAAAAATCCATATAATATATTAATGTATGTAAATAGTACAAGCTTTAATTAAGGTCAAAATGGTCGAATTGCCGGGACCATGTTTTTTTCTCGTTTTATGATACCCTGATTCAGAAAAACGTAAAAATAAAAAGTGTCCGTCCGTCCGTCAGCAAAATATCAAACACAAGAAAGTTGTACACCAGTCGAAGGATTTGACCAATTTTTGGTAAGGATAAGTTATTAGTGGTCCCATACTCTGGGATTGCATTTGGTGTCTCTAGGTCAAAGATGAAGAAGGGCTCCCATACGATTTGTATTTTAAAAATATGAGCATATAAAGAAAATTGTTTACCAATTGACGGATTTAGCTAATTTTTTGCGAGGATGAGTTATTAGTGGTCTTACGATTGCATTTGAAGCGAGGCTCCTATACAATTTTTTTAAATGGCCAAAAAATATGAGCATATATAGACAGTATTTTTACTAGCAGACGGATTTGAACTAATTTTGGTAAGGGTGAGTTATTAGTAGTCCCATACTCTGGGATTGCATTTGGAGTCCTTAGTTCAAAGATAAAGGGGTGCTCCTATACGATTTTTTTCCTAAAAATGTCCGAAAAATATGAGCATATAGAAAAAGTTTTTTACTTGTAGACGGATTTGAACAAATTTTGGTAGAAATGAGTTTGGTCTAATACTCTGGGATTGCATTTGGAGTCTCTAGGTAAAATATGAAAGGGGGTTCCCATACGTTTTTTTGTTTAGTTACCGAAAAATATGAAAAATATTCAGTAAATTTTTACCAGTAGTCGGATTCGGCAAATTTTGTGTAAGGAAGAGTTATTTTATTAGTGATATGATACTCTGAAATTGCATTTTGAGTCTATAGGTCAAAAGGGGAGGGGAGGCGCGATTTTGTTTTGCTAAAAATGGCTTTTAAATATGAGCATATAGGTAAAGTTTTTTCCTGGTAAACGGATTTGGCCCAAAATATATGAGCATATAAATAATGGTGGCATAGGCATTCTAGTTTACTTCTGACGTCACGACTTAAGATTGAACGATACATAATTTTTTTTAAGATGGGAATGTGAGTATGATGAGTATGATCATGCGGTGTCCTTATATGCTATACTAAGTTATTTCTTTTTTTGTTCAAAAATGTGAACTATTAAAAAATGTTTTGGTTTGTATGTCAGTTTTCAAATATTAAAATATAGTAAAAACAGCATCCCAGTTATATTGGGGACTCTCGGTCCGTTTTTTTATATATACATCAAAATTCAATTTGTTTAAGAAAAATACCTTTAAAAAAATTATAAAACAAGCTTTTCTTTAAAGAGCTTCTCAACATAAAACCCATTTATATATACACATAATTTTATAAACAGATAGCCAATCTCTCATATTATATAAGTTTTATATTGAAAGCTTTATTCGCATGCAAAGCATAAATGTATATTATATAAATATTATTATAAATTGTAAATATAAGAGCTGATATATGCAAACAAACCAATGGCCATATAAAATTTGCTATATATTCCGGCACTCAAACTCTCATTTAAGCTCACGTGGCTTGACTTTATACAGTGGCGCCTGATGACAATTTCATCGAGACTAAAAAGAACTAAATGTAACACTTTCTTCATTATACTAAAACACATCTTCGTTCCTTTTGAATATACAAATAATTCAATTTGTTTTTTTAAATCAAATATTAAAAAAAAAAAAAATTGTAGTATACATTTGCACAATCAATTTCCGTGACTATATTCCATATATATTTATAGATATATAAATATATATACATATAATATGAAAAGGACTATTACCTTATTCTCATTTAAAAATGTTGAACACTATATGAGTGGAAAAAAACATTTTATATAAAAATCAAAAGCTTTTTATAACAATTGTTTCGAAGCTGTGTGAAAGTGCACAATTTTTACAGCTTGATTTTTTAAATGGAACGCCTCACAGCTTTTCAAAAAAATTGAATTTGTTTCTTTTTCGTGCACCATACATAACTTTAGGCGAAATATTTTCAGCATACAAATTTCCTATGAAGATATTATTAAAATAATAAACTATCGAAATTGAAAAACTGAAATATATTGCAAATACCAAATGTCAGTAATATTTTCAATATTTAAAAAAAATAATTATATTTCTATTTTTTATATAAATATTTGGCTATTTTAAATCGGGACTATTAGCCCCTATAAGCTCTATGTGTAGCACCTCCCATGTCGACATATATGTATATTATATTAATATATTTTATGAAACATGGATATTGTGTAGGATGTTAAAATACTATACGTATTATAGATAACATAAGCTACATATGCAAGTACCTTTTAAATTTATTCTAGCCATAGCTACAAAAAAGGTTCTTTATTATGTAGATCAATAAAATAAATTGATAATAATCTCTTATAATATGAGACGTGACTGTACATATATCGATGGCCTCAATTGAATCGGACGTATCTGGCAAATTGCCGAAATTGAGATATTGTTGACATTTAGTTTAGTATAGCATTTTACATATAATTTTTTATTAATTTCGGTAACACTGTGACTGGTGTAAAATTGGGTATTTTCGGTTTAAAAATACGTACCTATTTACATATTTAAAAAAGGATTGAATTACTTTTTTGTCTCTCCTGTAAGATGGCTAAAATATAGATACGTTGGATTCAATTACGGCCATCGATATATTATACAACATACATATATAGCTGATGTTCCTCCGGCTATATGTAATATAATAATAAATACATATGTTTTATATATATAAATATATAAAATGTTTTTCCACATTACAGTATAGGTTTAGGAATTGTTTATGGCAAAAGCGTATCTTAACATCATCTAACAAAAAACAACAATGACGTCATTCATTATAATAAAAGCTTCTATACCTGTGATATCTCTACTTATGTTATATGGACTATATTACGATACAGTATGCATGTAACGTAAATTATTTTCCATTTATAATACATAAAGTATTGAAAAATCGATTGACCCGTTTATTATAATAAGTAAAGTGAGAAAACACCCACAGCTATGTCATAGTATAATTATATGATGTAGTTTAAAGGTCAATAAATTGATAATTTAATTTTTTTAAATTAAATAGATTTTTCAAATATTTTTTGTGTATTTAACTAGCTTTAAGCTTTTTTTTCAAATTTGCATAATATTTTTATTTTTAATATTCCTATTTTAAATTAAATTATAAAAATTAATTTGAAAATAATTTTTCAAATAAATAACGTTTGCTGAATGCTGAAAAATAATAATAAATATCCAAAAAATGGAAGAACTTTTTTTTCAATATATTAATATTGACAAACAATAAAAAAAATGTAATAAAATGTATCTTGTTTTATATGTAGCTATAAAAAAGACCAACAATAAAATTAAATTATTTGTAAAACCATACAGACAAGTATAAACGCTCCATTTATTATCCTCGCTTAGTTTTTATTTTAAAATAAGGAAATTGTTTGTCGTCGATTGTTGTTTATGCTATATAATGCTGTATACAATATTTATTATTATTATGTAAATATAGATACAGGAACCGGATATAAAAATATATTGCAAATAAATTCTATAGAATTGTTATATGCAGATATTTTCATTTTATGCATATAAAACTATATATTATTATAGGATTTAAAGGATGTAAATTTAGGTGCATTTTATTCAAACTGTTATTCTCAGATATATTGAAAAATCAAATTACAAATAAAAAAAAAAATAAGTGTCATGAAAAAAGCTTTAAGAGGGAACTACTTTAATGCAGAATAATTTTTAATCCACTTTTACAAGGTTGTCTAAAGAACTTTTGTTTAACACGTTTTTTATATATCATTTGGAAAGTATAGAATTGTGAAAAATTATGTACTTTAATCTTGCAATACCACATGACAACTGGAATTTTAACTATCTCGCATACAGTAACTAAGCTACAATTTGTATAACTCAAAGCAGCAGAACAGAAAATATTATTAATGCGTTAAAAGGAGAAGAAATATTGTTTGCTTTAGTATACGCATATTAGGTATATGATTTATTTTTTATTAGCTGGGAAACTTCTGACCAAAAACCCAACTCTTAAGTGTTTTAAATTTTATTTTTAATTTGCTTAAACTTTAATATTAATTAGTATTATTACTTGATGTGATAGGACATTTTCTCACAAAACTGTACAGAAGCAAGAACCATTAATAAATTAGATATATAGTTAATTTGTATTATAAAAGCTAAAGGGTTGTAATGAACGACTAAGGGATGTGTATCAGGCGCTGAAATGTAAAATAAGAATAACTTTTTTTATAGAATTCAACAATATTTTCTTTTAATATTTATCTTTTAAAAAATGCATAATGTGTTTCTTTTTCTGTATTTCATTTCTTTTATTATTTCAATTTATCGTTTTGTAGTGTTTTTCTTTCCTTTTATTTTTGTTGTTGGTGGTCGTTGATGTTGTTAATATGTCTTATTTTTGTTCCATTTTCTTCCTTAACTCTGCCACCGGAACTAACTGAAACATGCTTGGAGGCAGCCGAGACAGCGGTATACTGACCTTGCTGGGCAAAATTAATACAGGCGGATACGTAGCTATAAAAATTTTGGTTGAGCAGATTAATAACTTGAAGACCTAAAATTAACCTTTAGACTTTTTGTGACGACACAATGCACATACCTATATATTCATGCAAAATATTATATTAAATTAAATGAATAAACTGATCAAATTTCAGTTTTTTTAAATGTGGATCAAAAATTTCAAATTTACTTAAAACTAAATGAATAAACTGATCAAAATTCAGCTTATTAAAATTTGGGTCTAAAATTCCAAATTTGCTTAAAACTAAATGAATAAACTGATCAAACTTCAGTTTATTAAATTTGGATCAAAAATTCCAAATTTGCTTTAAACTAAATGAGCAAACTGATCAAATTTCAGTTTATTGAATTTGGATCAAAAATTCCAAATTTGCTTAAAACTAAAAACAATTGTACACAACTCTTGGACAAGGTTGTTAAATTGTTGAATATTCATCAGTCAAAATTCTAACGACCATTATATTCTATGCTGCTGCGCTGCTGTATTTATATGCGCGCAGTACTGGTGGGAATGTAGAAATAATATTTGTAGTGTGAAAAATTACTTACAAAAAAATAAAAAGGGGAAATAAATTCATTTATCAGGGCTGTGTAATTTTTGATTTTAAGGGTTGCTACGTCATTCCCGCTCGCAACATACCGGCCCACCATTAAATATTTTAATATTTCATAACTAATTTACTTGGACCGCATAATGCCACACAATTTTCCGCTCATTATGGTATATATTTAATATAAATTCTTCTCGCACACAATTTGCAATTTTTATTGTATTTAGGTATATATTTAGAATTCACATTGATTATACCAACAACAACCGCTTCATATTGTTATTTCAATTTTCGAATACCATGCGGTATTAATTTATTTGTGTAACTTTTTTTAAATATTAATATACCTAATATTATGTTGTATAATATATAATATTACGTTGTTTTAATTAGTCGGGTACCATGAGTAATTTGTGTAATTTTCTTCAATTAGTCCGGTACCGAATGTAAATATTTTTTTTTATTTTAATTAAAATTCATCTTCAAGTGGAAGTCACAAATTTTTGATATTGTTTGCTTGAATCTTCTACCTTGTAACTGTAAGGTCACAGCCCTTACTTAACCGTCATCTCCTGAATGAACTTTCAGAACTCTACCCAGCTTTCATTTTTTAGGAGCATATTATTGTCTTCTTTGATAATTGCCACCTTTGCCCGATAATTACTGTTTGGTTCTTTTGAAGTCCATTTAATACGTTGTTACAAACAAATTTAACCATTCATTTGCCAAATCTGAGGGTATATTGTCCTCCTAATCTAATCTGTTTAACCATAATTTGTGCAAAAAGATTTTTCAATGATGATAGAAGATGCCAATAATCCGGTCGGGTTGAATAACTTAGCTTCTTCGGACAATATATCACGTTTGTTGAGTTGTATCTTTATTGGCTCTGTTTTAACTCTGAAATTAAACTCGTCATTTACCGTAAAACAATACGTACTCAACGTCTTGACACTTTCATCATCTCTTTTCACATATGATTGATTTTCTTTCACTAAATCTGGAGTTGCCTTCCATATATTCCTACTTTTTGATGACCATTTTCTTATCTAAAGCCACCAGATTGTATCAATTTGTCGAATTCATTGTATATTTGTATGAACTGAACTTCAGATTCTGTCCCTGTTATGAAATCATCCATATAATTTTGTTTTAAAACGATGCGTGATATATCACTCAATTTCTCATCCCTTGCCAGTTGTTTTAACGTTCGAATCTCCACATATGGAGCTGTTGACATGCCATAAGAGACCGTTGTTAACTTGTTACCTTGAATCGGATGATTGGGTGATTTTCGCCAAACTATTCTTTGGTAATCTTCATCATCCGAACTCATTCTAATTTGATGATACATTTTTGCTATGTCAGCTGTTAAAACAAATTTGTGTTTACGAAAACTTAAAATAATATAGTATAGATTATCTTGTAATTTGAAACCAATCATAGGCTTGTCGTTTAACGATATTCCAGATCTGCAGGACCTAGAAGCAACAAATACAACTCTTAAATTTTTTGTATTGCTGTCGCTTTTCAATAATGCGCGGTGCGGCAAATAATACGACTGATCGGCAGGTGGCATGTTTTCCGTTATTACCATGTGTCCCAAGTTTTCGTATTCATCCATAAATTCTTGATATTGTGTTTTAAGTTCTGGATTTGCTCTTAACCTACCTTCTACTTGTTGTAACTGTCTTACTGCCATATCTCTGGAATTTCCCAATGTACCAGAGTCTTCCTTGAATGGTAATTTAACCACATATTTTCCTTCCGTGGTTCTTGTATGCGTGTTTTGAAAATGTTCTTCACATAATTTTTCTTCGATTGACATTACCTTGGTCGTGTTGATCTCTTCAATCTCCCAAATGACCGTAACATGTTTTCCAATTCAATGTATGAATGTAATGATGTACGTGTTCCCGACGCAGTTGTATCCCTTGAAACAACTGTCCCATTTAATACCCAACCCAACTTTGTTTGTTGTGCGATTGGCCTACCGGGTTTTCCACGTATTAAACCTCCTTCAATGATGTCTCCATAATAGTCAGCTCCTATAAGAATATCAATTGTACTCGGTTCAAAAAATCTTGGATCCGCCAAGACTATGTTTTGAATGTGAGGCCATCTTCTTGTTTCTATAGGTTGTCGAGGTAGACAACTGGTTATACGATTTATAACCAATGCTGACATATTACATTTGTATGTTCCATCCGTTGATTCCAATTCAACGTTGACTACTCCATTAGCCTTGCCTGTCGGAGTAGCGCTTAATCCTGTAATGTTTATGTCAACCTTTTTCCTTTTTAATTTTAATTTTTGTGCGAGTGATTCGCTAATAAATGTCGATTCGGATCCCGAATCCAACAGTACTCTAAATACTGACTTTTCGTTATTGGGTAATCGAATTTTTACCAATGCCGTCGATAACAACACTTGTTTCATCACGTTGTTTTTTTGAGCCATGAATGAAACTACCGGATCTGCTGAAGGTTCTGCTTCAGCTTCGGCTGTTGTTATTGCCAAAGATGAGGACGATGAAACATGCAACAAACTGTTGTGTCGTTTGTTGCACTGTTTGCAGTTATATTTTGATTTACATTGTAACACTCCATGACCATTTTCCAAACAATTGTAGCAATTTCGATTTCTACGTATAAAGTCTCTTCGATCTGTTGTCGTCAACTTTAAAAATTGTTCGCATTGAAACAATTTGTGTTCTTGTTGACAAAAGATGCATTCCGCTTGTGTCACTTTGAACGTGCGAGCAGATCCACTTACTGCCGCTGTGCCATTTTTGGCTGTTAGATGTTTTTTGGGTGATGATTCCATCATCAAATCCAATGTCCTTATTCTTCCCTGAAAAAATGTTGATAGTTCGCCAAAGGTCTGTGTTTTCCATCGCTCTTTATGCTTCAATCGTGCCATTAAATAATGTTTTTAACTCCGATGAATTATTACCTCTCATTACTGGTAATCTTTGTAATGACTTCATGTGTGAATGAATCATCATTCGTTCATTCTCAAATTGATTCGTGAGAGTATCCCAAGCGATCTTAATATTTCCGTCTGTTACCGCTATGTTCTTGATTAATTGTTCTGCTGCCAATTTTACACTACTTTTAAAATAATGTAATTTTTGAACATTACTTAGTGTATGATTATCCATTACCATTGACTTAAACATATCCCTGAACGGAATCTATTCCATGTACGTTCCATTAAATTGTGGTACATTAATCCTTGGAAGTTGATGGTGGCTCGTTCTTTCGGGATTTACTGAAGCAGATGGCATGCTCCTAAATGATGTTTCATGCGTCACTTCAGTTGCATGAATTATATTGTTAAGATTTCCAACCATGTCTGCATAAAAATCCTCAGTTGATGAAAATTCATTTTCTGTAAAATATTGATGATGATAATCCGATCGTAAAGCTACCTGATGAATTTCGTTGTTTGTAATCCTATATTTTTCCCAATATCCTTTTAGTAAATCCAACTTTATCATGGCCAATCCACGAGATAAATGGTTTTGAGGTATTTGGTTTATTCGATCTATGTACTCATGAACCTTAGAATAATTTTCTAATTGTTGTTGTATTAGCTCTTCAAACTAAAAAACTAAACTAAATCTATGTGGAGCCGGTTCATCTCTTAATTTTTGAATTTCTGCATCCAACAACTCACGTGCTTGGTTGTTTGCTTCTTCTACTGGTTTTCTTAAATATTGTTGTTTACTCAATTGATCTTTCCCTGTGAATGACAACAGTGACTCATGAGCTGCGATGTATTCCTTAAATGCTGATTCTAATTTCTCTAACGTTGCTTCGATCTCTAACAACGTCCTGTGCTCGCAATGCCTTGCGATTGTGAGACAACTGGTTACCTTTGTTGACACGCCCGATCCGACATCTTATTCGCTCAATTTAAATCTGTGGACTGTATATTGTATGTGATGCTGGCTTCCGTATTTTCCTTACTACGGATCTAAGTTTCGGTGACTGTAATCCGGCTAGAAGGACCAAAAAATGTAATGAGCGAATAAGGGATGTGTGTCAGGCGCTGAAATGTAAAATAATAACAACCTTTTTTAGTAGAATTCAAAAAATACTGTCTGTTGATATTTCTCTTTTAAAATATGTACAATGTGTTTCATTTTGTTTATTTCATTTCGTTTATTATTTCAATTTATCGTTTCGTTGTTTTTTTTCCGTTCCTTTTCCTTTTGTTATTGGTGGTCGTTGATGTTGTTAATATGTATTATTTTCGTTCCATTTTCTTCCTTAATTCTGCCACCGGAACTAACTGAAACATGCCTGGAGGCATTCGAGGCAATGGTATACTGATCTTGCTGGGCAAGGTTAATACTGGCGGATACGTAGCTATAAAAATTTTGGTTGAGCAGATTAATAATTTGAAGACCTAAAATTAACCTTTTG
>JANSTW010056344.1:0-22048 GCA_027564275.1 Diadocidia ferruginosa
ATTAAATAAATTAAATAAATTAAATAAATTAAATAAATTAAATTTAAAATAAAGTACGTTGGTAAAAAAATTATACATTTAAAAAATTATGATAAATTAAATATTTTGAACTTTTTAAATGTTTTAAAGTTGTAATTATCTTGAAAGCTTTTAAATAAATTGTTTAAAAATTCTCATTGTAATTACAAATTTTATTGCAAAATAATAAATAAAACACAATAATAATGATGATGAGAGTTAACCTATGATGTTTATAAATTTTGTTTATTCTCATAATCCATCACCAGGAAAACCATTAATTTTCGGTATAATTACTTTTCTTAAATATAATGTTACGTTTCCTCATCTCAAGTTGTAATCGCGTCATAAATTCGTTGTTATATAAAATGCCGGTCACTAGAATCTTTTGCGCATATATACAAAAATAATATTTATGTTCAGTCAACGTTAAAAATATTTATTTAATAATATTGTTGAATTGAAAACTCACCTAAGTTTTTAGAATTTGGGCCACTAGTACACGTCTTTATAGCGGTATCGAAATCCACGATATTTTTGCTGTTGTTGCTGCCGTTCTTCATCACACACCAATAAGAAAATAAAAGACTTTCAGTGACTTGTATATATATGTTGTTAATGTTGTTATGCTCTTATGGCCAAGTCAATGTGAGATTATACGTTTGAATTTTTATTTACCATTAATATTATTATTATTAACCATTTCTCCGCTATGTAAACAAAACTGGTGATGTTAATTTTTGTTTTGTCAATATACAAAAGTATTTGTGAACAAAAAAGTTGCTTTGGACTTTTAAAGTGTTAGCGGCTGCTGTCGTATGTTTATATTGCATAGACCAAGAATTAAATAAGAATATTTTTTTACATTCCAATTTTCTTATAAGTTGAATGAAATTGTGTACTTGGAAATGAGATTTATCTCACTATAAATTTACATTATATACATACACATGACATATTGTGGTTTATTCTTTATTTGTTTAGAAAATTACTTAACAGTTTATTAGGCGAACAGTGAGTATATCTCTTGAAATTGATCAGCGAAGACATTATTTTCTTATAATTTATTTAAATATTTTCTATGCTTCAAAATTGTATTTTAAGAAGAAATGGTGTGTTTCGTATACGTAGATGCTATTATGTAATCAAATTATTCAAAAGAAAGAGGAATATAGAAAATTTCATAATATTATATGTGAATGCATAATATACCATTAGATTAAATTTTTTTAATTTAATTTATGGCTTAACGGATGATATCATATCGATGACATAGTTATATTATGCTTTTTATGGCTCATTCATTTCGTTTTATATGTGTATATACGTTTCTATTGATGCAATTTTATTTATAGATACAAAATTTCCTATATATACGTAGTTTGTACATATTGATATTCAATGCATTTGACAAATTATAGTAAATAACCTGTGAAAAATTTCCAATAATAATAATCAACAGAAAAAACTGTAAAATATTGGTACAAAATGCGCGGTTGTTTAAAAACCCACATTAGTAAAATAATATATTTTTATGGTTTTTGTTTTTATTTACATTAAAAATTAATTATGTTCATAAGTATTTTCAATATTTAAAGTGAAATTCCATATAATTGTGCGATATTATTAACTATTGATGCATGAAATATGATCGGTTTTAACATAAATAAAGAATAGAAAATTAATTTCAATTTTAATTATTTTTACACTTTTTTCTAAAATCGAAATCAATTAATAATTGTGAAAAGTCTAATCGAAACTAGTCTAACATTGTTCTGTGTATATGAAAATGAAACGAAAGACTTCAAGCGACGAACCTCGCTAATGTTTAGATTTACATTTAAATTGGTTTTCATCGTCGCTGTTATTATTATAATTTTTTTGTTGATGGATCATTTACAGAGGAGGGCTAGAGAGCGGGTTTCTTTTCTTCCAGCATATTATCTCTTATAGTTTCGGAACATTTTGTACAATTTTTCAAGCCGAAACGTTCGTACCTGCCAAAGTATCTGACTTGATGATTGAGTCGGTACTGCCAGAGAAAAAATTTAACTTCTATTCTGACAGCCAGGCGATCATTGCGGCTCTTTGCAATCCACTCACTTTCTTGAAAATTGTCAAGGAGTGGTGTAAAAAGCTGCTATAAATTCTCTTACCAACAATACAATTCGCATTATCTGGGTACGAAGACATGCCAATGTAGAAGGTAATAAAAAAGCGGACAAACTGACAAGGCAAAAGGCTTGCATACTATTCTGTGTACCGAATCAGTTCTTGGAGTGTCTAACAACAAAAGCATCAAGCACGATGAAGCGGTCTCTCAGGCTGCCGTCAAACTAAGATTTTTCTCAGAATTAAGATATTTGAGAAATCAACCAAATCTATATTTTTATCTTATCTGGCAATAAATGTAAGGATGTGGTTAGCATTATCAACGGCCATAACGCTCACTTTGCGAATGTCCTGCTTTTTGTCGTGCAAGGCCAAAATTTTAACCTCTTTCTACATCTGGAGAGGTGTCAGAAATCAAAACAACAAAGGTGTAGATTTCATCGAAAAGACTGGCTACCTTACAGAGTTAAATATCCCTTAAATCCCTTAAATGTCCTGCTTTTTGTCGTGCAAGGCAGAAATTTTAATCTCTTTCTCTGGAGAGGTGAGAGAAATAAAAATACCAAAGGTGTGGCGTTCATCGAAAAGACTGGCTACCTTACAGGGTTAAATATCATGAAGGAAGAGGGCACAATGGACAATAATGTCTGAGTGCCCGTTTTTGCAGAATATCTGTGACCCTTAAAGAAATGCAACAAAATTTGTAAAATAGAAACAAAAGTTCACAAAATAAAAATTTAAAACATATTTATTATTTTTAAATGTTAACTTTTTTTTAAATATTTCCTCAACAATTTCTTCAAAGTTTTTTATGTAAGAAAATTATTCAAAAAACATAAAATTTAGATATCAATTTATTGGTTATGATAATATTTTTTATTTTAATCAATAATAAAAATATCTTGAAAATGTAGGTTAAAAAGTAAAATCTATAATATAAACAATGGAATTTTTTAAGTTTATTAATTTTAATCTCTTTTTAATTTTTTTTTTGTGATGGTAAATTGTTTATTTATTGAAATAATATTTGATGGAAATATTTATAAGACACAAGTGATTGTCTAATTAAAAACTATGTATAAGCTTCTTAACGTTACTTAATAAACAACGATAAAAATTTCACATTTTCAAAATAATTATATTAACTTTTGCAGGTTGAAATGCATAACTTATTATTACCATCTGAATAGAAGAACAATATTAAGAATTTGTGATTTATTAAAAGTATTTATCAAGAGCTTTGTTTTTATAATGATCATAGGTGAAAATATGCGAGAAATTAATAAAAAAAAAATAAAGATTAAAACATCAATAAAAATTGACTGAAAATATAATTAAGAAAGACAAATTAGTCAATTTTTCTTAAGTGTTTAGTTTGTAAATGTTGATAATTATTATGTCTATAAATTTAGATTTAGAAAATACAACATCATTTGTATGTCACAAATTATTTAGATTTGTTTTACAATTTTAATTTATAATTTATTATTTTAAATTTTTAATGTGTTTTGTTGTATTGTTTGATGTTGCAAAAATACTGCATGTCACTATTTTTCTTTTTCTCGAAATGTATAGAATCTTCCACTTACGAGATCTCCTGCAGTATTTTCTTCAAGACGCTTTTTAGACAACGTTTTCATGGTCCTGTTTTGGAAAAAAATTAAATTAAATATAAAAATCATTTGCATGGGTAACAAATGATAGAGATCAACTTTCTATAGCTTTAATTTAAAATTGATTTTTTGGCTAAAGTATAATCTAGTCTACCGGCACATCAGAATTAAGACCGGTTCATTAGGAGGGGGTAAAAAGGTGTTTTTTGTTCTAAAGCAAGGCTTAAATTTTGTTCTCAAAAGTTTTAAAATGCAATATTTAATTATTTATACAAAATAGAAGAATGGGTGAATTAAACAAAATTAGAGTATAAGCTTAAGAGCGGGCAGGAGCACATTCCTTTTTAAAATGGAAGAGGCTTAAAGTTTGTATGAAAAATATAGAAATATAAATATTTTAAGCGGTGGTGTCAAATGAAAGGTCTTGATAAGAGCTACAATTTTAGATTTAAGGGTTGTAGTTCATGGCTCTTCCTTCAGCCACTAGAAGGTTCTAAAGTTTGAATACAAAATATCTAAATTTTAATATTTTTAGGTGTTGTGTTTACTTATAATAAATAATATTACCGCATTTTTAATACACTGGCTAATATATTTGCCCTTCTAGACATCCTAGGGAATGGTTCATTTTAGCTAAACGATAAAACTATGGGTCCAGGGGCGGCACCTACCTGATAAAAAACAAATTTACAAAAATCGTTGTTTTAGAACTTTTTTCTCTGACCCAGCCCCTATGATTTTGCATTTGCTTTTTTAAATAAACAAAAAGATGAAATGTCCTATGTACAATATAAAATATTTAATTTTAAAAGTTTGCATACAAAATTTAAGAACCATTCCTTTCGAAACGAGGTGCTTTCCCATAACTCCAGAACAAAAAAGTTTGTATATACCCCTTTTTACCCCACTTAAAAAAATTATTGTGTAAGGTAAACATACGCTGCAAACTTTTTGAAAAAAAAAGTTGTGCCCTTTACCCTCACACAAAGTTTGGAGCAGATCCCACAGACAGAAGAGAACATAAATTTACACTTTTTTCTAAGAAAAAAGAGCGACTAATGAGAAGCGACGTTTTGGAAGAATTGCCAAATAAAAAAATTATTAAATATAAGCCTTAGTGATAAATTTTGGTAAAATAAGTATACGAATCATCAATGATATAGATAGTTAGTCAATTTTTTTTCAAATACATTAAATATAAATTTACAAGATATACATACAACAAAAATTAGAAACAAACGAAAAAAAATGTACGAAACAAAACTATACATAATATTTGTCATATACAATAAACAATGTGAAGCCAATTTTAGCAATGTTTAATTTGATTGTTCCAATTGATTTTTTTTTAATTTTTAAAGCAAGAAGTGGTTCACATGTTCTACGTATTTAATGGAGTTATCAATTTTATATTTAGTTTTTCAAAAAGCGATTTTTCTTTCAATATTTTAAAAAAATGTTCCAATTGTCATTGCTTTTAAAAATAATAAAATTAAAAAAATAATCATGATTCTACCGAAGATTCTACACTCTACATACTTGTTTAAAAAAATAAGATCACAAAACGAAATATTTAAGATTGGTAACACTTTATTTGTATATAAGAGTCATCTGCACAGAATACTGTGTTATCTCGAAGAGGCTTTCGATTGGCATTATCAGTCATACGATTTTTACAAACAAAAGAAATGGAATACGAAGATGATGAGCAAAAATAAAAAGAATAAACAAGAATAGAACTTCTTGAATTGCAAATCAATCTTTAAGAAAAAAATTAAGCAAATAATCGAAATGAAAAAAATAAATAAATAAGACAAGTTAGAAAAAAAATTAAGAAGAAGTAGAAGAAAGACGGAAGAAACAAAAAAACTGCAGAATTAAGAAAAATATAAAGGAAGGAAGGATGAAATAGAAACAAAGGTTTAAAGAAAAAGAGGTAAAATAAAAGGAAGATCAAAATGAAAAGAAAAAACTAAAAAAAAGAGAACGAAAGAAAAAATATAAAAAAGAAATAAATAAAGAGAAAATATAAAAGAATAAAGGAAAAACGTGAAAAGAGGGAAGAAAAAAAGAAAGGAAGAAGACAAGAAAGAAGATTATTATTTACAAAAATCATGAAAAAGCGAACCAAAAAGCCCTTTATCTTAGGTTTGGCAACTAAAGACGAGGCAAAGCATCGATAATTAAATAAAAGAAAAAGAATGCCATGATGGAGAACAAAAATGTAAAGGGTAAAGAAGAAAAGAACCTTAGAAGTGAACATCAATCGCCAAAAGAAAATCAAGTATATAAAAAAAGAAAGACGAAAAGAAGAAAGAAGAGTATGAAGAAAAACGACAGATTAGAAAAAAACATGAAGAGAAAATCAAGGAAAGGCAGAAGAGAAGAAAGAAAGAAGGTAGAAAAGAAAGAAGAAGGGAAGGAAAAAGTAAAGAAACAAGAGAAAAACAATAATAGCAAAAGTATAAGGCAGATGACAAACGTTCAATATTCTTATTTGGAGCAAATTCATTATACTGCATATTTGCCAAAAATCTTCATCGTTTTGTACAAGTGCACATACGCGATTCTGTACATATTATATTATAATATATTATGAGCAACAATTTAATTTTTGTTTTATTTAATTTTTTTTTCATTTAAAAGAAAAAATAAAATGTTTATTTTGTAGGTTTCTGGGTTATGCAAACGAACAATGCATTACATATAAGTAAATTATAATATGTATTTACCATCGAGCATATTATCATTATCATCGCATATATCCGACAATATAATAACATATAAGTAATAACATGTATAAGTTGTTGTAAGCTCTGAAAAAAGATTTCATTTTATTGAATTTGTTATAATAGATCTCTTGTAAATTTATATAAATTAATTTAAAAATGTTTACTTTTATTTAACATTAGGGCATATCACTCATCTCTATATAATTTATAATAATAATGCATAACTAAATACCAAATCTATTTTCATTCATCTGATATGTAAAGTTTTTTAATTTAATTTTACCACATATTTTAATTTGCAATAATTATCTCATTTATTATATATTGAATGCAACATGTATGGGAAATTGTGTTAATTTTTTCTTTTTCATTTCAAGTTTCATTGCTTTTTGCGTATTTAACGTAAATTAAAATGCTGGTAAATTTCGCGCATTTAATAAGATTGTATTTACGCATCGAGGTTTTTATAGCTGAGATAATAATAATGTGCGAAGGTAATGATCTATATAAAATTTCTTTTTCTTTTCTATTAACAATAATAATTAACAATTTAATTTTTATTTTAAAGAATTACATCTAAAGAACAAATTTTTGTAATTGAAATTATTTAAAAATAATAATGTAATGTAATGTACTTATGTGCATATATATATAGATATGTACTGTACGTAAACTTTTACATTATTAATATTGTTTAGCATGTAAAATTTGTATAATTTATGTTCATTTGTAATTATTATTATTTTTTTTATGTAAAATCACGATTGTTTATATTTTAAAATTTAATTTAACATGTTTTTTTAAATAGACATACGATATAGGTATACATGTACATTATACATATATGTATTATAATGTTTAATAAGACATTGTATGCCCTTAGGATTAAAGACCTAAATTTAAAAGTTCAATAAAAAAAGAAATTTATGAAATAATAATTTATTGATGACGGTATTACACGAAAACCTTGCATGATTTTTATTGCACTGATCGCTTGTGTAGCATATTTTATAATATTAGCATATTAAGTGCATTTATGCATTCCACATGTAATAAAGTGTTTTAGTTTTCTATAGATACACAGAATCAGTTCAAATTAATATTGTCGAGGCTATATAAACATCGTAAAAAATGCTGATAAAATACCATAACCCATATAATCGACGCTATTTTTTAAGAACCCTATATTGTATGAGTATACTATAAACGATACTTGTTTAAATCGTGTGTATGAATCTCGTGACCTTGGGGTTCTTTTGATCACAAACCAAATTTTAATAAGCATTTGATATTATCGTATCAAAAGCAACTTCAATGCTTGGTAGTTGGTTTTGTGATCAGAACATGTTCCGAATTTGATGTTCACCTATAGTGCTGAAGTTGCTTTATTATGCTCATGTGAGATCACATTTAGAATATAGTTCAGTTTTATGGTATCCCAACTATGCTTATTATTCACGTAGAATTGAATCGATTCAAAAACGATTTCTTCGATACTTATTTTATAAGTTTGGATGGTTCGATGTTGTGCAGTTTGCCCCATATGATTTTAAGCTCTCTCTCATGTCATCCATTGTCAATAATTGTGATTATTTCAGTTTTGACATCAATCGCACATAAGATTTTGATCAATGGTGCAGATGAAATCTTTGCAACATTTAAAATTAAAATTATAATTAAATCAAAAATTTTTAAAACTTTTTAGACTTAATTCTATATGAAACCACAACATTTTTAAAATTAGTGTCCTTTCTAATAATTTTTTTTTTATTATTTGTTTTTTATACTTTTTTACACTTTTTTTACTTTTTATACTTATTTATACTTACGTACATACATTATACGTAGGCTGCTACTTATATTTCTGGCCTAGGGCACAATTGAATGTTTTAGACGCCATCTGAAGTTTTCATTAGAGACTTTGACTTGTTTTAACATAACTTTAACAAAAATATTTTATTTGAACGCGATTTGTGTTGCAAAAAAAATATGTCGGCGAAAAAATTAAAATACACTCATGAAAATTTGCTTGCGATTATTTTTCATAACTTTCAGTGTAGAATATGACAATAAACGTGTATCTATAGATTTAATTTTTTATACAACGAAAAAGCACAATCCTATAGCACTATAAAATACTGGGATTATACATTAAATTGTTGCCGGTGTTCGTTCCAGGCTTATTTTCGTTAATCTAGTCTTAAGTTAGATACAGTGTCAATTAACATCGATGCTGTGCAAAAACTAATGACGCCATTAGTCGTCACGATACATACTTACAAATTAAGGAATCCTTGGGCATTAGTATGACAAGAATAAAAAAAAATATAACTGTTCACTTGGTCGAAAAAAAAATTAGTTCCGGTTGGATTTCAAAGAATCTGACAAACTATCAAGAGAAGGCATGAGTCTATTAGTGCAAGAAAATGATGACAACATACGTCCAACGATCATCAAAATCTGTATATAGAAACTACATAGGTGACGTTTTGTGGATCTATTTTTATAAAGCTAAACCAATGCACCGATCGACTGTATGGACGTTCCACGACGAGCCTAATCCAACAAAAGTTGTTCGCGGAAGAAACACATCGAAGCAAATGATTACCGGGTTCGTCAAAATTAGTGATCAAAAAGCAAAAGTTTCGATTAAACAACGTAATATGGTCAATTCTAAATGGTACTCAATCAACTGTTGGGCAGATTTCTTCAGAGAAATAAAGATAAATAGCTATGATCGCTGAAACAAAGAATTTTTTGACTGGTCCAAACATCGAATTTATGGTTCACCTTCTTTAAAGTTTTTGTTTGAGATCTAACAAATTGTTTTTATTCTCATACATTAAAAACAAATTATATGGTCAACGATTTTTGACTCCATAAGATGTGGTAGACGCTTTTAAAACGTACATTTTGCAGATACCTCAATGGAAGTGGAAAAAGTGTTTCCCAAATTAGTTAAACGGATGGAAAATTTTTATTATTAATATTTACCTCTTTCATTATTAGGCCAGATATATAAATAGCTGCCATCGTATATGTAGTGATCAGAATTATATACAAATTTTAGGTAAATAAGATAAAATAGTTACAAACCTTACATTTTCAAACAAAATTTCTGTAAATTTACGTTATACTTTTAAATTGGAGGGTTCTACAATTTTTTAAAATTTATAACGCGTGTGAGAGGAGGGATTAAGAATTATCAAACTTTTTCTTACGTATAATTTTACCCTTACTTCCTTAACTATATTAAATTTACAATGTCGTCACTGTTGACGAATTCAAATGAAAAGTCAGTGAGAAAGTTCTTTTATATTAGCGATAAACTTTAAAAAAATTTACTTTTAAACAATTTTTATAAATTATAAGTTTTATAACTTTTTTCTAAAAACCTCTGTAATTTCAATAACTTATTTGCTATAAATGTTCGAAACAAAGCTTTTCCTCTATTATTATTGTTATGTGAATATATTATAAATATAATAAATAAGAGATTTTTCATGCTATTTATCATAATCAGTTAGTTACACTTTTTGTTGTTTTTCACTTAAAATTTATATGTGAACACGTCGTATACAATGTGAGAGGTGATGTGAGAACTTTGTTTTTTACATATACTGAACGTTTGCAAAATTTTTCTTTGATTATTTTCTTTTATCACGTCTTTATGTGTCCAATTCGTGTATTATTATTGTGATATTCAGTGGTGAAGCAAGGGAAACATACAAATTATAACTTACGGTTAGTACAGACTAAATTAAAGTTTTATACTCACGATAAAATTAAAAATATCTTTATTTTACTCGATTCGAAAATGAAAAAAAATGTGTCTGTCCGTCCGTCCATCCGATCGCACTATGAAGTGGTTCTAGATGAGATATGATCTTGATATTTTATAGAAATTGTTTTTTAGTGTTTCCATTGTTTGTTATTGAATATCGATTACCAGAATCGGGTAAATCCTATACAAAAAAAAACGGGATAAATGGCAAAAGATGTAGTACACATTTCAGTTTTAGATAGTAGTTTTTATTAGCTTGTTTTTTTCGGTATTATTATTGAATTCGCGTAAATTGATCTTTTTATCTTTTTCTATTTGTTTTGAAGAAAACTATAAAAAACCGACAGCTCGCCACTGACCGCATAATAATGTGTCGCTTATTATGAGCGATGCGAACGACTAATAATAATATGAATATTAAATTATCATATAGGTATGTGACGATCATTCAAAGAGTAGATTATGCAAAGTATTTAAAAAAAACGAACGAGGAAATGAGGACAAATTGTTATCGCGTCGCATTTCTATATTTAAATTATTTTTTATAGAATTTTTCTGTCATATGCAGTGGAGTATTTTTTTAAATACTTTTTTTCAAGTAAAGTAAAAGTAAAAAAAGATATATTTATGTCAATATAATTATTTTATGTTAAGAGAAATTTATTTGTTTAAATAGAAAGAAGTTTTGTGTTCGGTTAATTGTATAGATATAGTGTCCGAAGATCCTCAATTAAAGCGTATTTTTTTATCTGTGGGAATATAAATCGATTGTATAGTGCGTTTTTAAAGACGATCAAGATAATGTTAATTGTTCCAACAAACTCATTGTATCTATTAGAATAAATCACAACCTTTATTTGAAAACTGTATTTTGGGTTAATTTATATTAAGTGTAGTTAAATATGTCTATTGTCCGCATTTTAATTGTGCAATTTATAGAGACATTAACACTTAACTAAAATAATTTTAGAAAAAATTTAAAACGAATATTTTTTGAGACTTTCTTTAATTGTTCTTAAATAAGAAAAAAAACTATTTTGATTTAAAAAAATGCATATTGGTAATTTATTTCAATAATGATTTTATAAATTTTTTAAAGCTATAAATTAAGAGTAAAATAAAACAATTTTTTAAGATATTTAAATCTTTTTTAGGTATTTAGACTTATGTATATATTTTCAAAAAATAAAATATAATAAAATCATATTAATTTTTTTTTTAAATTCCAGACTATCTCAACTACAACATGTTTAAACTAAAAGTTGACCTTTTTCTTGACAAGGAAATTAAAAAAAAAAAAAATTTTAGAACTAGATTGAACCAGAATGAAAGTTATGAACAATTTAATTATTTTACGATTAAATAAACAAACAAAAATGTTATAATTTTAATATACTTTTACTAAATACCACAACAATTTCTTGGTTTTATTTAAGTAATCAAATTTTTGTAATAAAAATTGTATGCGTGAAAACGTTTAACATCATTTAAACTAAAGCACAATATATTATAAATATACAAACTGTTACAAATAATTTTATAAATTTCATATAAATCCACAGCCACAACTAATAAAACTCTAAAGCTCATTTCAATACGAATAATAATTTGTTTATACTTGTTTACCACACGCGCATAAATAAACCACAAATTATTCGTGGTACAATATAAATAGTTTCAAGTTTCAATTGCTAAAAACAAAATGTACTTAATAATTTAATGACTGTATATAAAATATAACAATATGAACATCTATATAATATGATCGCATTTCTTATTATATGGTTTTCTTGTAGTTTTTTTTTTGAAATTAATAATTTCGTCTTATAGAGTTTTATGTAGGAAACTGTGGGTTTTTAAGATAGTTGAATAAATTATAAAACAAACAACAGAACAAATTTAATTATGTCATAAAAATGCACAACAAGAATATTAATTTCTTTGGTGGTATTTGTTATTATAAAGTTTTCGTATATGGTACAATTAATTGAGGACCATCAAATATATAGTATCATCATCATCATCATCGTGTCCTTTACTCCAAAGCAAGGGAGCATAGGGACCAGTTTACCCTTTTTTTTCTATCTGATACCATGGTTTTCATTGACGACTGTATCTTTGACTATATCAAAGGTGGAGTGTTGTCATCAACTCGCACTAGCCATATTTTTTAGTGATCAGTAGGGCGGGTTTTTACACTATATGAGGAACCCTATCTGTTGGTATCATATAGGCGGACAACGGCTTTAAGTGACTTCTGGGCCACTGCAATCGCTTTTTAATAAACACCTGCGAAAGAAAGGTGATAAACTGATAACCCAGATATGAAATGTTTTTGGCCCTAACGAGCCTTGAACCCACAACAATATTAAAATTTTAGCATTCTTTGTTATTTAGGATTTATGAAGGTCTCAAAAAGACTGTTACGTTACATGATTTTGTAATTTTTGATGTTGTTTTTCATAGTCAAAAAAATCTTCTCTTTTAGTGGACTATTTTAAACGGGTTGTACATCTTTTCTAAGCTTAAATATGGAAATAATAAATTAATTTAAAAAAAAAATTGACCAAAAATAATTAAAGATGGGCGAGATTTTCTTAAAAAACTGTTTTCTTTTTTTGGGTAACTTATTGCGTTTCGGTCCATATGCTCAATGTTTATTTCTGCAAACATAAAAAAAAATATAAATTATATATAGCCTAACTTTCCCAGATTCAAGGACCCCCTCCAAAAACCCCCTTTATCTTACACATAGAGACTTTAAATGCATTTCCAGAGTATTAGACTTCTAAAAACTCTCACTTACCAAAATTTGTTCAAATCCGTCTAATGGTAAAAAAACTTTCACTATGTTCATATCCTTGGACCATTTTTAGAAGAAAAAATCGTATTGGAGCTCCTTTCACCTTTGACCTAGAGACTCCAAATGCAGTCCCAGAGTATAAGACCACTAATAACTCACCCTCACCAAAATTGGGCCAAATTTGTTTACTGATAAGAAACTTTCTTTATGATTATATTTTTTGATCAATTTTATGAAAAAAAAATCGTACGGGAGGCCCCCTTTGGCCTAGAGAAGAAGAGACTTTAAATACAATCCCAGAGTATGGGACTACTAAAAACTCACCCTTTCCAAAATGTGTCCTAATTCGTCTACTGGTAAAAAACTTCCTCTATATGTTCATATTTTTCGACCATTTTTAGAAAAACAATCGTATAGAAGCCCTCTTCTCCCTTTGACCAAGAGACTTCAAATGCAATCCCAGAGTGTGAGATTACTAAAAACTTACCCTTACCAAAAATTG
The DNA here is from genome assembly GCA_027564275.1 of Diadocidia ferruginosa. Classification (NCBI taxonomy): domain Eukaryota; kingdom Metazoa; phylum Arthropoda; class Insecta; order Diptera; family Diadocidiidae; genus Diadocidia; species Diadocidia ferruginosa. Next base: position 13,565 of record JANSTW010056344.1, read on the forward strand.
TCTGAATCCGTCTACTCGTAAAATCTTTCTCTATATTCTCATATTTTTCGGGTTTTTTCAGAAAAAAAATCATATGGGAGCTCCCATCATCTTTGACCTAGAGACTTCAACTGCAATCATAGACCACTAATAACTCATCCTCACTAAAAATTGGCCAAATCCATTGACTGGTGTAAAACTTTTGTGTGTCTGATATTTTGCTGAAGGACGGACATTTTTTATTTTTTAGTTCTTCTAAATCATAAAACGAGAAAAGACATGGTCCCGGCAATTTGACCATTTTGACCTAAATTAAGGCTTTGTACTATTTTCATACAAAATCCATATATATTATATATACCGACATTGTTCTGTGTCGGGTATTATGGCCTGTGTCGGAAGTGTTTAATTAAAAAAATATAAATATTCCCTTTAAAAAATAATTACATGGAAATGAGGATTGAGGGGACTTCAATTCCATTTTTTAAGCTCTTTCCTCATCACCCAAGAGGTAAGCTAACGATGTAATTTGGAAAGACAAATATAATGATACAGCAGGGGTTCTAAGTAAAATAACACAAAGCAGGGGGTTCGGGGGACGGCAGCCCCCTGATAAGGGAAAAACTACATTTGTAGATTTTATTTAACCCCGCCTTTTAATGTGCTACGTTTGTTTTTCTTTAGCTTTAAAAGTTTTATGGCTGACTGCTCCAAATGGCTAGCTTTTATTTGACACCCACCAAATTTTTTTACCTCAGCCCCGCCCCTCCTACGAACAAATATATGAAAAAAACAGATATTTGCCCTCCTACATACACGGAGTTTTGGATTGTCCCCAATTTTTTTTTAAATGATAGGTATTTGTAATAACTTTTATTTGATACTAGACATCCCTCACCCTCCCCTCAAACCCCCCAAAATATATTTTTTTCTGAAATGTTGACTAAACTTTGACCACTCCCCGTCCAAACAAGGAAAGAGCGCCATCAGTTATAGTGGTTTTCGAAGTCTGGGAGGGCCCCCTCTTCAGAAGGGAGGGTCCGTTAGGGCCTGAGCCAGAAGCGCTAAAGTGTAGATTCGCCAAAAGTTGTCCTATGATTTCTGATTTTCGAAATGATATCTTCTGTGATTGCCGTGATTTTTCGAAATTATTTGTTCCATGATTTCCGAAAGTGGTTTCCCCTTCGGAGATTTCCTGCCCCCTTATGTTCAAAAGAGTCAAAACATAACATTAGAAACCTTTTTTTTATCAAATCTTGTAACAAATTTCTCGAGAAATTTCTCTTATGTACTTATTCCAAGTCCAGTCCAGTTAATTGGAAGTACCTAATAAAGCATTTTTAAAAGAGATTCCTAAATATTTTCAAAATAGAAGAAAATTTAATTTGTACTATTGAAAGTTGATTAGGCAACTAAAAAGAAAAATAAATTAAATTTACAAACAACGTTAATTCGATTTTATTGTATTAAGAGTGAGTCAGGTGAGCTGTGCTGCTGCTATTTATTATTACAATTTATTGCTACAACAAAATTTCACAAAATTTATAAAATGCATTTCTTAACATCGCAATTAGACAATCGAAATTGGCATTAAATATTTGTTTTAATTTTTTCTACTTACATTCATTCTATTATTAACTATTGATTGATGTAAAATTCTGGTTGACATAGTTATTAGTTATTAATTATTATTAGTAAATTAGGGACCACAACATACGTACGTGTCCAAAATGATAAAAAAAATTGTTTTTTATAAAAATTCAGGAAAAAACCAAAACACACTCGCTGCATGCGCGCGAACTGCGACAAAATTAGCGGAAAATATGGCGCGACGAGTTTGTGACGTTTAGTTCTACCTTATCGACACGCGAGCATATTAGAGAATACTGGGATATATTGGCGGCTTTCTTAAGTATATCTTAAGTATGTGTACTTGGGAAATTTTGCCAACTCTTGTTTTTCAATTTTCATTTTTCATATCACCGCAGCAAAATTGGAAAATAGAAAAGTCTAAATAAATAAAATGATTTATAATAAAATTAGATAAAGAAAATTAAATAGAAGATTCTTCTGGGGAGCTGTAATTGACGATATTTATCCAAATGGTAATTTTACTGCGATCTTTTGTTGATTGTTTTGTTTATCATAATGCATCGTCGGTGCACCTGTGTCTACACATTTGCATAATTGATTAAATATTTGTTTATATAATTTGATTTTCTATTTATTTAAAACGACTTAATTTACATAAAACATATTATTTGCTTTCATTCTATAGGCTCGTCAACGCAAGTCTGTTTCGATAAACACAAATGGGACAAATGATCATAAGTCGAGTAGACACAGTACGAACAGCAGCAGTAGCTGTGGGGTAAGTAGTGGTGATCGAGCAGGAGGAGGAGCAGGCTCTTCTGGTAATCCAAATAATGCGAAAGCATCTGCTGCTGATGGCAGTAATAATCGATTTATCGTAATGACCCAATGGCATATTCTTTTTGGATGCTGCTGCCTGATAACTGCTTCCTATTTTGGATATGTTGGCTATCTGGAGACCAGAGTAAATACTCCATACGATTATGTTAAGGTAACTTTAATTGCATTGGCTTTTCCTGAAATCTATTGTAATCCGTTGTATTGCGATTAGATGGTACAAAATGCTGGTCTTGAAAATCCTGAATTCTATTGGGGTTCTTATCGTCCAGGAACGTATTTTGGTTTGAAGACACGGGATCCACATTCACTGGTGATGGGATTAATGTGGTTTTCACCGTTGCGTTTACGTCCCGGTGGTGAGGGTATAAGGTAATATTTTTTATTTATTTAATTTTATTAAATTATTTAAATTAGAACAGTTTGACCAGAATGTACTTCTCTCTTATCTGTGTAAAACTGCATATGCGAAGTAACTATTACCAAGAATACGCAAGGATTTGTTTTTACAAAAATAATTTACTAGAAAAATCGGGGAAGATGAGGGAAAACCACTTACAGAATTCATGGTATTAGTATCGAGATTAGTATATAAATCTCGAAATCGATTTTAAAAATAAAAATCCGGCAAATCATTTTGGAAATAAAAGACCGTTTCGGAAATTCCTGAAATTATTTCCGAAATCATTTTTTATATCAGAAAAAATTTCGAAAATTTGATATATTAGCTTCGAAAATAAGAAATATGTTTTTTGCAAATATCGAAACTAATTTGGAATATTCCAAAAACTGCAATCATTTTGAAAATAACAGAAATACGTAATATCGCGCTTCGGCAATCTGAAATCATTTCGTAAATTACTGCGAAATCATTTCCAAAATCTGAAATAATTTTGGAAATATCGGAAATCATTTCGAAATTCAAAATGATTTATAGGAAATATATCTGAAATCATTTAAAAATCAAAAATCTTTTCTGAAATTAGAAATCATTCAGGAAATTTGAAATCATTACGAAAATCAAAAATCATTTCGAAAATCACTTAAATCTGCAAGTACCGTATTCGTAAATTTCTAAAATTATTTCAGAAATCATTTGGAATTCGAAATTTGGAATTAACAGAAATCGTTTTAAAAATCTGTAATAATTTTGGAAATACCGAAAATCTTTTCGGAATTCAGAAATTTTAAAACATTTTATAAATGTCGGATATCATTTCGAAATTCAGGTAATCAAAAAGCTTTTCGAAAATTACTGATTATGAAATCGCGGAGATCACATAAATCATTTCGAAAATCAAAAATCTTTTCGGAAATCACGAAAATCGTTTCGAAAAACTGAAATAATTTTGGAAATATCGGAAATCTTTTGGAAATTCAGAGATGATTTATACGAAAAAAATCAAAAATAATTTCTGAAATTAAAAATCATTTCGAAAATCACAGAAATGTGCAACGTCGTATTCGTAAATTTCTAAAATTATTTCGGAAATCATTTGGAATTTGGATATAACAGAAATCGTTTTAAAAATCTGAAATAATTTTGGAAATATCGGAAATCTTTTCGGAAATAAGAAATCATTTAGAAAATTTAAAAACATTTTAGAAATCTGCAATCATTTTGGAAATTCCGGGAATAATTTTGAAATTCAGTAATCAAAATGCTTTTCGAAAATTACTGATATTATTATAAATCATTTCGGAAATTTCAGAAAACGGGAAAATTACTGAAAATAACGGAAATCGTTTTGGGTAACAGAAATCATTTCGAAAATCTAAAATCCTTTTGAAAATTTTTGAAATTAGGAAATCGGGGATATAATTTCGGAGATCACAGAAGTCAATTCGGAAATCTTAGATACTATAAATTTTAGTCCTTTTGAAAATCAAAAATCATTTCGAAAATGACTAAAGTTAGGAAACCGGAGAAATAATTTCGGAGTTCACAGAAATCATTTGGGAAATCTTAAGATATTATAAATCGGGAAAATTACAGAAATCGCTTCGGAAATGACTGCAATTCTTTCGGAAACAAATTTTTAATATTAGACACTATTTCGAAAATCTTCAATCATTTCAAAATGTAAAATTACTAAAATAATTTCGAAAATCTTGGAAATGAATCAAAAATCATAAATAATTTTGGAAATCAGAAATCATTAGGGCAATTTGAAATCATAGAAATCATTTCGAAAATCAGAAATTATTTCGTAAAATAATTTCGGAGTTCACAGAAATCATTTCATAAATCTTAAGATAAATCGGGAAAATTACAGAAATCGCTTCGGAAATGACTGCAATTTTTTCGGAAACAAATTTTAAATATTAGACACTATTTCGAAAATCTTCAATCATTTCAAAATGTAAAATTACTAAAATCATTTCGAAAATCTTGGAAATGAATCAAAAATCATAAATAATTTTGGAAATCATAGAAATCATTTTGGAAATCATAGAAATTATTTCGTAAAACATGGAAATCAGCAATCGTATTCGTAAATTTCAGAAATTATTTTGTATACAGAAATCATTTTGAAAATCTGCAATAATTTTGGAAATACCTGAAATCATTTCGTAAATTAATAAATTGATTTCAAATTCAGAAATCATTTTGGTAATCGAAAATCGATTTGAAAATCAAAATCGTTTCGAAAATTACTGAAATTAGGAAATCGAGGAAATAATTTCGGAGATCACAGAAATCAATTCGGAAATCTTAGATACTATAAATCGGGAAAATTATTGAATTTTTGATAATATTCGAAATAATTTCGCAAATCAAAGAAACCATTTCGTAAATCAGAAATCGTTACGAGAATTACTGAAAAATTATTTCTAAATTCGTTTCGGCAATCTGAAATCATTTTGAAAATCACGAAAATTGTTTCGTAAATCACAAAATTCAGAATCGTAAATTACTAAAATTATTTCGGATATCAGAAATCGTTTCGTAAATTACAGAAATGATTTCGGAAGTCGTTTTAGATATATATATATATATTATAAATATAAGAAATCATTTCGAAAATCTGCCCTCATATTGGAAAAAACTGAAATCATTTAATAAATTCAGAAATCATTTAGGAAATCTCGAAAATCGTTTAAAAATCAGAAATCTGTTTGGCAACCATTTTTTTTTTTCATTTAGAAAATTTGAAATAATTTGGGAATCATAGAAATCATTTTAGTACGACGATTTTTTTTTGTTGAGTTGTGTTATCCAAATCACCCAAAGATTTAAAAAAAAAACAAATTTTCTCCTACCTAAATAACTCTTCCAGGAAAATCAAACCGTATGGTAAAAATATCAACTGGTCGGTTTTCGAATTTTATAAAATTCAAATCTTATGATTTATGTAATTTTGTACCAGTAGTGTATGCTAAACATTGAATTTTCGATTTTATTCACAGGCATTGGTGTGAAATTGATGATAATTTAGATAAATACGGATGGCTTCAGCATGATGGAAAATCATTTGGCTATCAACGAATCGAAGATTTTCCATTCACATTGGAGACGTCCTTTGTTAAATTTCCGGGTGGAAAATACGGCGGTGATTGGACTAGTCGCGTTACCGTAACTAATAATGATCCGAATGCGACCGAACCGATGTCATTGATTTGGTATACAGCACTGGACGAAAAGACCAGTGGTCTGCTGACGACAAACACACAATCAAAGTTGACGGGTGTTCGCGGTGAGACACCAGGTTTGGGTGAATTTAATCTGAATATTGATGAAGTGAATGGTAAAATTGTTCATGAATCATATTTGAGTACAGTTACGCCAAATCTGCAGGTGCTTCGACAGGTTGTAATGTCACATTTTCGTTTGGTAAACGATGCAAAGACAAAAGAACGATTTATTTCGTTGCCTGGCGATGTACTTACATCGAATACTGGCGAAATTCATACGCCAAACTTCGTAGCCACCCTAATAACAGGCCATCCACCATTTACCATTGATATTTCATATCATTCAACTGGTGGTATGACTCTGTCAGAGGTAGACTCTATACCAGGGCCACCAATCCGACAAGAGTATACCGACGCACTGGCGACAAAACGTTCGGAATTTTCTAAACGCTTTGAACATACATTTAAATTGTCCGAAAAGGGTTATGGACGCGATGAGATTGAATTTGCCGAGGCTGCTCTGAGTAATATGTTGGGTGGCATCGGTTACTTCTACGGATCGTCTCGAGTACAGAGTTTACATACAAAAGAGCCAGTTCCCTATTGGAAATCACCACTGTACACAGCAGTCCCTTCACGCAGTTTCTTCCCACGCGGATTTCTGTGGGACGAAGGATTTCACGGTTTATTAATTTCGGCCTGGGACGTTGGCATTGAGCTAGACATTATGTCACATTGGTTTGATTTGATAAATGTGGAGGGTTGGATACCCCGTGAACAGATTTTAGGACTAGAAGCTTTGGCCAAAGTGCCTGAAGAATATGTTACACAACGGAATACAAATGCTAATCCACCGACATTTTTCCTAACATTAAAAATGATATTAAATAAACATTCCCATACGTTGATGGCAAAGGGGCGCCTGGCAATGCTGGAACGTCTTTATCCAAGGCTCCAAGCATGGTTTACGTGGTACAATCAGACGCAAAGAGGCGATTTGCCCGGCTCGTATAGATGGCGTGGCCGTGAGGTGTACAGTCAACAGGAACTGAATCCAAAAACCCTAACATCCGGCCTAGACGATTATCCAAGATCGTCTCATCCAACGGACGATGAACGCCACATCGATTTACGTTGTTGGATTGCATTTGCGGCCGGTGTTATGGCCGATCTGTCACATTTGTTGGGCCGAGACGATTCAAAATACTTGGAAACACATTATTATCTATCGGACAACTCGTTGCTCAATGAAATGCATCTGTCACCATACACCGAAACCTATTCCGATTGGGGATTACATACGGATGCAGTTACCCTAAAACGATCTCAACAAATAACGCCACTGTCGAAAAATGTCCATCACACAACCATCGAACAACCGCACAAAATTCGCTTTACGCTAAAAAGTCCCGAACAACGATTTGTCGACTCAACGTTCGGCTACGTTAGCTTATTTCCATTTTTATTGGAAATTCTAACACCTGATGCCCAACCCTTGGCCAAAATTCTACAACAAATTCGTGATCCAAAAATATTATGGACCGAATTCGGGTTGCGTTCATTGTCCAAACAATCACCGCTCTATATGAAGCGTAATACAGAACACGATCCACCATATTGGCGAGGACAAATCTGGATAAACATTAACTATTTAGCATTAAAGGCTTTGCATCATTACGGCAGTCAACCTGGTCCGTACAGCGAACAGGCCAAACGAATTTACGTCGAGTTGAGGCACAATGTTGTGCGAAATATTTTAAATCAATACAAACGAACCGGTTACATTTGGGAACAATATAATGACGAGAGTGGTCTGGGTTCTGGTTGCAAACCATTTACCGGTTGGAGTGCATTGGTGGTGCTAATAATGGCGGAGCAATATTAGTTTTTGGGTTTTTTTAAATAAATTGTAAAAATATAATAAATCTTTACTAGAAACGGTAAACAAAAAAATATTAATGTATATGTGGTTAACCCATTAAGGTCTAGCTGTTTGCCTTCACTAGTCAGACAGAAATATGTGGCATTTTAAAACTATTATGGTCTTTAATAATAATTTTACTTTTATTTGAAAGTAGACATTTAGTTTAATTCAAAGCAAAGTAATTTTCAAACAAAGTCTTTGCTTTGAATAAGACCGAATACGTCAATTTTTTTATTTAGTTTGTAATAGGATTGTACAGAAAAAAAAATATTCCATTTTTTCCTATTTTATATGATAGAAAACCCAAAAAGAAGTAAAGTCTTCAAGTATCACTTTTTATTTTAACGGCCAGAATTTTTATAATTCAAATTTTAGGAATTTCAATTTTTGAAAATGTCCCGGATCCATTTTATGCCTGGTGGGATCAATCTACTACATTTTATTATTGTGAAAAAAATCAAAAAAAAATTATGTATTTTTTTAATAAAATATATTCACAATAGAGCATAAAAATC
>JANSTW010056345.1:0-11834 GCA_027564275.1 Diadocidia ferruginosa
TTAATTTATAAAATGATCTTGGATTTTTTTCCTTCTTTAAAGATATATATATATATATATATGTAATATATCGCTACTTCCAACTAATAACATTATAACTCGAGTTATGTGGAAAATGAGGTAATGATACAGGGTTGTTCCCTGAAAAAAATCTGCATATCCTGTCAAAATTTTAGACTTGTATCTTTAAAATTGACGAAAAGGCATCAAAAAGTATGTTTTTTTCGGTTTTCGAAAAATGCGAAAATTCCAAGTTAAAACATATTAACTATCTTTATTCAAAATAGAATTTTTCTAATTAATTTGAAATTAAAAAAAATATTTTTGAAAAAATCGCATTTAATTGTATCGTTTAGTTTTTAAATGCGAACGATTCAAAAAACAAAAACTTAAAATGAAAAGTTGCGTTTTCCGAGTTATGATGTTATTGCATAGAAGTAGCGATATATACTCTTACGTTTTATATAAAAACAATCCAGGGATGGAAACGGCAGTTATTTTTTAAAAATTATTTAAAAAATGACTAATTTGTATATTATTTTGTATATGTTCGAATTTGGTCTAAGGCCGTAAAATTTTTCACAACTGGGCTATCACCTTTCATTCGCAGGTATTTATTAAAAAGCGATCGCAGCAGTTCGGAAGTTGATATGGTCGTCAATATAAAAAAAAGGATAAAATGGTCCCTATATATAATATGCTCCCGCGTTTTGGAGAAAAGAACGCACGATGATGATGAAGATGTTATGCTTTAAGCTATAGGACATAGGTACGTTTTTTCTACTTGAAAAATCAATTTTCCATCCCTGATAAAATCAAAATGAGATAATGCATAATATGCATGCAATTTAATAGTCAGTCAAGCGTAAAGTAAACTTTAAAGATTTGCCGTTGAAAATTAAAATCAGAGTCGGAAAAATCAAAATTTTTATTTTTATTTTTATTCATTTTAATATGCAGAGAAAACATGAAAATCGTGGTCATGGTCCTTCTATTATGTATATAGATTATAGATATATAGCCGGTCCTGGAAAAAATGCAATTTAACCTTAGCCCATTTATATAGTATGAGGCTTAACAAATAATTTAAAATCGCATTCAGTTAGAATATTATTTTAAGGTATATGCAAATTTTGTTAATATTATTAAATATAGATTAAGTGATGCGATTTTCTGTACACAAAAATTTATATTGTATATAGGGGAGACTAGAGACATGGCCAGTGCAACTATATACATTATATACATAATATATAATATGTATAGAAAAATGTAATTAATAATAAAATTAATTAATTTAATATTGTTGATGTGTTGTTTTTAAGTAACAAATAAGGTACTTTAATTTAATATATAATTTAGATGAATTATGATTAAATTAAATATATACAATGTGCATAACAGCATAAGTTATGTTATTTTTTTTACAATAATATATGTACATGGAAATCGGTGATAATATTGTAAGAAATTTTATTTTATATTTATTAAAACTTACATGAAAAATTCTTATTGTGGAAAGATACATTAACTATAATAATATTAAATAATAAATTATTTATATAAGTTAAATTAAATATCTATCTAAAATAACTTGTTTAAAATGACATATGGTACATTTTCTTTTACATAGTTATTTTAGAATAATTTATTTAAAAAAACATTATTTGCATTCTATACATTATAATATATTGTACAAAAGACATAAATATTTTCCGCAACAAGGTCGTTTAATTATTTATAAATGAAAGAGAGCCCCAACATATCTGTGATGCTGCTTTTACTATTTTTTAACATTTCAAAACTGACACAAATCAAAATTTTCTCTATTAGTTCACATTCTTAAACAAAAAAAATGTAAACTATTAGATACAAAATCGTATAGAAATTAGAAGCCCCTTTAACCTTTGTATTAGAGACTCCAAATGCAATCCCAGAGTATGGGACCACTAAAAACTCACCCCACCAAAACTTGGTCAAATCCATATACTGGTAAAAAAATTTTTTGTATATGCTCATATTTTTCGGCTATTTTTAGAAAAAAAAATCTTATGGGTGCCTCCCTTCACCTTTGACCTAGTCCTAGAGACTTAAAATGAAATCTTAGAACTAAAAATTACTAAAAACTCCTTCCTCTCCAAAGTTTGACCAAATTCGTGCACTGGTGCTTGGTATAAAACGCAAAATAAAAAAAGGCAGTCTCGAGGACTGCCGGCAGAAATGAAAAACCTTAGGAATAATGCTCTATAAATACCAAATTACAACATTTTTTAAAGAATATTTTCTATAAATTCCCAAAAAAATGCACTAAGTGTACTACTTGTAGACCACCGGCCCACGTTCATATCTCATGTGCTTAGCGTATTGCTGCGCTATCAAAAACTGTTTTTTTTATTTTTTAGGCAACCCTGATGTCCAAAAATAATGTATTTTATCTAAAACTAAAAGTTTTTATTGATTACTTAAAGTTTGTAATAGAAAAAAAGACTAAGTATTAAATTTATTGTTTTATTTTATTTTATTTTGCAAAAAATGTAAAATCGTGAATTTTCGGTGTTTTTTTTTACTTAGGGCATAAGCAACCCTGATGTCCAAACCGGTCATATGATATGTCAAATTAAAGGTAATTTAATAACCTATAAAATACTAATATGATTGGAAAATAAAATAATTTTATAATTTTTATGTTATAACCAATTGATCAAAAAAACTACAAAATTTGGTCCAAAAACCGGCAAAAAAACAGTGTTCCAAGGATCACATTTTTGGGGAATTTTTTTTATAGATACTGGAACTATAGCACACCGAAAAAACCAAGACTCGCTTTGTTGGGAATTTTTGCACAAAAAAGTGCTAAATTTCCCAGGCTATAAATCATATTGACTGCTGACATTTATTTTAGCCCCTTTGTATATCTATCTTAAGCTCCTCCCATTTGATAATTCGATGATGTTTGTAACTAAATTGTATTTTTTACCTCTACAGAAATCTGCTCAACGCGCATAAAGAAGTTTTCACTTAAAAAACAAATGTAAAAGATTTGACCCTCCATATCGGAGAAGTGGGACAAAACCGCATATTTTAGGTGTTTTTAAATTTGATATTAAAAAGGAAACAATAAATCAATTCCTCTTACTAATTTTACAAGAAAATTGCGACATGTAAGGGAGAGGATAGAAAGAGTGGTAGAATTTTGACATTGTCCGTTTAATTAATTAAATTAAATTATATACAACCTTAAAATTAATTAAATGAACAAAAATTGAAAAATCGCACGAAATTTAAACTAACTCCTTTCGATTCGACTAGATTATGATATATTATAATAAATTTATTGAATTGTAATAAAGTTTTTAAAACTTAATAGTTTTGAAGTATAATTGTTTTTTTTATAAATTATTATAAATTCTTAACTGAGGGCGGTCGCTTTACCTCCACTAACTATTTTATCAGACTGTTTATGGATGTCATACCTTTTGTTGGATGGACAAAAGAAATATCTTATCTAAAAAACACAGTCATCTAATATTTTATTCTTTTATTATACACAGTGAAAATATTATCTTTTTCACATAACAATAACAAATATTTTATAATAAAATAGTAATTATGTGAAGTTGATGAATATTCAGAAATTAAGAAAATCCGAATTAAAAGAATAAACTATTTATGTTTGCTACTTAACTGGCAAATTGTCACATAATTTAAATACAAATTATGTATGAAAAAGTACATAACTGAAGTGCCACGCACAATCTTCAGACGCAATCTAACCATTTTCCATTCATTTAGAAACATGAAATAACATTTTTCTGGTATAAGATGTTGTATAAATAATTATTAAAATACTTTATCAAATTCTAAATCTTAAGTGTCGATCTTTTAACCCATCTCGCGTATTCATTTAAATACCAACCATATAAATATACAGTTTTTAAAGTCCATGCGATGTCCATCGTTATTAAAATAATATTATGTATATATGCACAGAGACACCATATCAGAATAATATATTGTGTGGGCGAGATATATTATTGCTTTTATTTATAAAAAAACAGAAACATCATATGCATCATCGTATGTATAAAACACTTGGCTACAGTGTAAAAACATGTTGAATCTTTCTTAAGAACATGAATAAGAAGACACCTGCTTTTGCATATAAATACATCTTCCACTGATGATGCGCGATGTTATGTTAAAGTTGTAAATTGTTTCTGGAGGAATGTAATCGTTTCTCATTTCATCTTAACAATAATAAAATAATATAAATATATTATGTATGTACGCTGCAGTTAAACGAATTCTTAATGTTTAAATGTTACAAAAGTACAAAATAATAATTTACAAAAACTTTATACATTTTAACAAGCTGTACAAGCAACACTTCACTTCTCTAGCGCATATATAAGATGGTACATGAAGAAATTGTGTTTATGATGGAAAAAAGTCCTGTATGGCTGTATATCTGCGGTGATTATTTATACAGAAATACAATCTTTATGTAAAGAATATATTATATAAAATCATGAATTTTACAAAGCGTTTTGTGATTATAATATATTTTCACTTTACTATTAAATAAAACGCATTTTTGTTTTACATTATAAAAATATTATATCTAAACTTCACGAGGTCCCGGCTATATTATTGTTTTTCCATACATTATATAGAGCCTTTTCATTTTAATTCGGTAAAAGAGAAAACTTTTTTGAAAAATATTTAACCCAAATTTGGCAAATTTTTTTAAATTTTATTTGCGGTAAGGTGACAAAACATAACACCCAAAGACATAACGCCAAAAAGCTTTATAAGGCTTAAAACCGGTAAAATCACACGAAAACTATTTATTGGTTTGTGTCTTTGCTAAAAATAGCTAACAACCGATAAAATATCTCAACTAAAAATTATAAACAAAGCGATGGGTTCAAAAAATAGAAAAAAGTTTGTAAAAGCTTTTGGGCGTTTTGCCATGTTAACAATTTGGTGACGTGAATGATATAATACCCAAAGATGTAAAAGCTTTAACAAGCTTTTTTCTAATTCTACAATTTCTTACCGATAATAACAAAAAAACTCCATATATATTATTCAGAATCGACTGCGTACTTTAAGAAAATTAAAATATAAATGGATCAATTCTTTGTTGATTGTGTTGTAAAAGTGTGGCGGTAAACTTATAAAAATAAAAAAAAATCCAAAAATATCAAACCTTCGCTTAAAAATTGCTTTAATTTTTTAAACCTTAATCAATCTATATTCTGTAGATAATTTGAAAGATGTTGACTTTCTTAAACCTTTTTTAAATTTGAAATTAGTTTAATGGCGAAGTTAAATCTTTTTGAAAGTGATCAAAAATAGTTTTCCAACGGTAAATTGAAAATTTGGTCGTGTCTGATTTTTTTTTTAAATATAAGGTCGTGTTGTACTCAACCAGACCTATAATTTACATTAGATGTCACCTAATAAGTTCAAAATCACAGTCATCATCTCATCCTTTACTTCATAGCGTGGGAGCATAGGACATCAACAAATACATCAACAAATTGCTTCCAACGCACTCGATTTCTTGCCAAAACAAAGTTCTTTCTTTTGGCTTCGGCTTCCCACAACATCGTTCGGCGCCACGAAGATTTTGGTCGTCCTCTTTTGCGGGTTTCGACGTAGTTTTATCTCCATATCTGCTCTAGTATGTGATAATAGGCAGTTGTCGTCAGCAAAGCATAGGTCCTTCCAATCGATTCAAAAGTCCATTGGATACCACTGATTGTGGTTGTGCTATTAACTTTCTTCATCACCCAATCTTAGATAAGTAGGAACAAAAGTGATGAAAGAACACATCCTTGTTTGACTCCAGAACGAATGTTAAACCCAGCTTAACACGATGTAAAATTCTGCATTCAAGAGCTTTTCAAGAATACCATAGCTGGTCAATATTGTCCACATCATATCTCTATCTAAACTTAACCAATTCCACTGCACTGCGATTGCTCTGCAATTATTCTAAGCGTGTTTATATGATCAAAATCACTTTAGCACTATGTTATCAACCGGGAATCGGTATTCATTTTGACAGCTTCAAAATATTACCTTCTCCTCAACTCAGCTGCGAAAACTTCAAATCGCTATCCTTAAAAGTAGGTATCTCTAATTCTCGACCTTAATTATTATACTTTGAAGAGGGGTGGTGTTCACACTTACTGATATAAAGGTCTTCGAAGTTTGGGAGGGCTGACATCAGGGGTAAGGGTGAGTGATGCGGGTTTCGGGCACTTCTATATTCGCTAAAGTGTAGATGCGCTTCCAATTTTCTTGCAAAAAATGTCTCCATAAAACCGAAATGCCTGAAAACAAATAAATTTTGTTGCATTCATTGGTTTTTATTATTTCCAATATAATTTGATGATATCGAAATTTAAAAATTTAAAATAATATGGCAGCCAGAAAATTTTAAGGTTTTAATTTTAAAAAACATTTATTTCACATGAGGTTTTTTCAATAGAAGTTTTGAAGATATATCAATATTTTGGAATTCAAAATGGTGGTTTAAATATAGCGGTATAAAAAATTAAAAAAACATAAACCAATTCAAACTGTCAAAAAATTTAGTGTATGGGTAAAATTTTTGGGCTCTAGATCAAACGTCATTGAGATAGTAAAAACAATAAAAATGATTCCCTAATTTTTTACTATTAAGATAAACTTTATATGTTTCTTATTGATTTTAAATGAAATTACCCTAAAAAATTTGTTTAATAAGATTTAGTCGCAATGGAGCAATTGCTATATTATATTTACCTATATACCTTTATGAGAGACAAATGCTTGCAAACATTGCATGAGAAAAGATTAATGGATAAAATTATCATTTTATCGTAATTCTTATTTGATTACATTGCCTGTTGGGTGTATTTAATATTGTTATGTGTCATATCATTATCTTCATGATACGATCATTATTTGTTAATTGTTTGTTTATCTTTATATATAGTACGTTTTTTACTTGTAAAATTTTTGTAGATTTTTTGTTGTTTCTGTTTTTTAATTATGCCAAGAGCAAAATATTTATAATATGTTTATAAATTAATGCGCGGAATGTAGGTATATGTTTTAATATACAAGATATATGCTATTTAATGATGGCATCTGCAGAATTATTATTAATCAGTAGCACAATATTATTTATATATGATATGATATTTTCACTGTAAATGGATTTTTAATTATTAGAAAAAATATATTTCATAATAAATAAAAGTATTGTCTGGTTTTATATAAAATACTTTCTTTTATGAAAAAGGGTTTTTAATTTCTTAAAGTTAATGATCTTAAAAAAAACTTGTATATATCGATACCTCGAAAATACCTTGAAAGCACAGTTAATAAACATTTTTGGCTGGTATCCCTTATGATTTTAAAATCAATTATAATATTGTTTATGTATTTTTCTTTTATTTATACAAAATACTCCTGCGTACAGTTCAATTTTAATGGTATTTTAGCTGATACCTTTAAATGCTTATTTGCATTATCATAAATAAACACATATTTAAATGATAATATAATATGCTTAAAAGCTGCCAAGTTCATTTATATTGCTTTCTGATTTACATATATGTTTACAAAGTTTCTTGTTGTTAAATACTTATTTTTAACTGAATAAAGATTCAATTTATTTTATTTCAATGAAGCTCTATACAAGAGAAGAGATATCAAATTGCGTATTTAAAAAAATATTTACCTACCTATTTCTATTTAATAATTAAAAAAAATCTATTTCAAAAACAACAAATTTACGCCAAAAACTATTCAAACAAATCGGATCTTACTTAAAAACAACAAAAATATCATCGGTGTAGCGAAACATGTTTTGTTTTTTTGTAATTTTTTAAATAGTTAAATCAAATCTATTTAAAATATATGCCACGGGTTACAAATTTATTTTTTATTTTTGTTTCCAATTCGTTTCGCAGATTTGATTTTTTTTATATTAAAATGAATGAATATATGATACGTTCGGTTTATATACATAGGATTCTTTTGGATACCTCACGCCGCACACGACTAGTCGCGCGTAATATAACAAAAAAAAAATTATATATGAATAATATACAATTCAACAATTTCCAAACAACGAAAATCTACCAACTAGAACACATCAAAAATGTATATAGTTTTTTCTTCATTTGTATAAAACAACAAATTCTGACAAGAGTTAAAGATACTAAAAATGATTTTTTGTGTATAAATTCACATAAATATAAGTTTTCTTATCGTCGACTGGGTTCCTTTGCGCGTCGTTCCACAAGCATGATAATTTCAAAAATAGCATTTTTGCTTCAGTAGACCACTAACTATACCTAACAAAAATGTATATACGCGAAAAGAGGGTTTCTATTTGGGCTTCGCAATAACATTATATATTTTTATGTGAAATAACCGGACTAAGACCATCTAATTTGTTAATTTAACGAATGCCAAATATAAAACGTATAATTTATAAGAACAAAATTAATTAGGTAAAATATACCTATATAGTTACTATCTCATCGAATTTTAATGATGTCGTGTTAGAATTTAAACTTTTATTTTTATATAGCTTAAAGGATTTTGTATTTTGTTACATAATAATAATAATAATTTGCCACTACAATACGATGAGGGTCTTGGGCTAAACCATTATCACTGTTTAATCTGATTACTAAGTTAGTCAGCAGTGGTTATAGTTGTGAATTTGTGTTTAAGAGTTTGTAGGTTCGAGGCTCGGAAGGGTCAAATAATTTTCACAACTGGGCTTTCATTCGCACGTGTTTATTAAAAAGCGATCGCAGTGGTTCGGAAGTCACTTAAAACCGTTGGTCCGCATATATGTATTATACCAACATGTAGAGTTCTTCATAAAGTATGTAAAACCCGCCTCACTGATCACTAAAAAATAGGGCTAGTGCGAGTTCTGGTAATGATTGATTGGTTGTGAAAATTTTTTGACCCGACCGAACCTTGAACCCACAACCTTTTCAGTACATAGAGCCGTGACGTTACAAACAACAACAATCAAAAAGATGGAAAGCCTTTTGTCTTTAACCTAGTAACCTTAAATGGAAACTCAGAGTATAGGGAGCCACAGCAAAACTGACCAATAACCGATAAACTGTCTCTATATGCTCAATGTTTATAATATTTCGGCATACAACATATAGATATAATATATAAATATAATATAAAAAATTCGTCTACTCGTAAAAAACTGTCTTCATATTTTCTTCCATTTTTATAAAAAAAATTATACGGGGCTCCCCTTCACCAGAGACTATAAATGCAATCCCAGAGTATGAAACCACTAAAAACGCAACCTTACCAACATTTGTCCGAATCCGTCTACTGATAACAAACTTCCTCTATATGCTCATATTTTTTTGGGAATTTTTAGAAGAAAAAAATATACGGCAGCCCCTCTTCACCTTTGACCTAGAGACTCCAAATGCAATCCCAAAGTAAGGAACCACAAAAAGCTCATGCTTACCAAAATGTGTCAAAAAAAAATGTTTACTGGTAAAAATGTTTCTATATATGCTCAAGTTTTTCGGCCATTTTTAGAAGAAAAAAAATGTAAGAGCCCATCTTCATCTTTGACCTAGAGACTCCAAATTCAAATTCAGAGTATGGGACCAATAAAAACTCACCCTTACCAACATTTGTTTAAATCCGTTTACTGGTAAAAAACTTTCTCTATATATGTAAATATTTTTCGGGCATTTTTAGAAAAAAAATCGTATGGGGACACCCCTTCATCTTTGACCTAGAGACTCCAACTATAATCTCAGAGTATGGGACCACTAATAGCTCATCCTCACCAAAAATTTGACAAGTCCCTCGACTGGTGTAAAAATTTCATGTGTCTGATATTTTGCTGACGGACGGACGGACGAACGGACGAACGGACGGACACTTTTTATTTTCTAGTTTTTCTGAATCAGGGCATCATAAAACGAGAAAAAACCGGCAATTTGACCATTTGGACCTAAATTAAGAGAAGTTTGAGATGCAAAACATTTACTATAAGGGACAAAAAGACAACAACCGCCCAAGGAAGTTTTCACTTCAATAAAAACAAAAATTAGCATAGTAACTTTTTTTTTTTTAAAAAGATATAATATGTTTTAAAATAAATCTTATATTTTAGTAAATATTTTAATTAAGTTTTCTAATATTATGCCAAAGAAAAATAATTTCCTAACATTCAAATCTACTATAGAAATTGAAAATTTAAGATGATTTATTTTGCGCTTCTAAAATTGTTACAACAATGCGACATTAATAATGTCTTATTAATCGAATTATTAAATAATGTGAATAAAATAATCTATAACATAGTTAAATATAGCCAAATTTCATGATCAGGTATAGTGCGAAAATTATTAAAAATGATTTATTTGAATGAAGACGAATAAAAGATATATGCGTGCGTTCAGGACCCATTATATTGAATATACTAATTTCTTATTTGTCTACAAAATATTGTTCGTATGCATCTCTAGCTCCTCCCATTTGATGATTGGATGTTACTAAGGCTAAACATTTTTACAACGAATAAACGATGTATGCATACAGGACCCAATATATTGAATATACTAATTCATTTTTGTCTACAAAAAAAAATATTGGTATTCGTTATAATATATGCATCTGAAGCTCTTTCTATTTGATAATTCGATGTTGCTGATGCAAGTTTTAAGTTTTCAATTTAACCAAAATGTCAAAAGAATATTTTCTATATAAAAATAACTATCACATTACACATTATCGTATTCATAAAAATCTGAAAAGTGGTTTTTGTAATGTGCAGAAGTAATTAAAAAAAACGTTTTTTTTTAAAGATTTAATGTTTCAACCAAGAAAATGGTACAATTTGAATTGTTGCAAGTCCAATCCATAATGACTGCTGAAATTAAATGTTGCCCCTTTATATATGAATCTAAAGCTCCTCCCATTTAGTAATTCGATGTTGCTGACGCTAAATCGTATTTTTTACCTCTGTGGAAATGTGCTCAACTAAAGAAGTTTTCACTTAATAATTTATTATTATACTTCTTTAATTTTCAATTATTGTTCTTAAATAACAAAAATAAATTTAAAAAATTGGTAAAATACAACTTAATTTCTTTGGAACTCTTACTATATACCAAATATTTAATTTTAAAATTTATAGATATTTGCATATTTATCAGATAAAAAAGTGTGGCTTCTGTTAATGTGGTATACTTTTTTTAGTCGCATGTATACCTACTTTTATATTGTTCTCAATATTTAACTAAATAATATATAATTCGAACAATATTATTGCAAATATATAAAACAGATTTAATATATAAATAAAATTATTTTTTTCCCAAAAAAAAGATCATCACCCGATAACGTGCATAAATATTGAATTTATATGAAGATATATATGCAATATCATCATCGCAAATATCGTGATCAGCACACGAGGGAAGCGATCTAACCAATAAACAATATTTACACCTAAATAAAATATGTTAATATTGCTGCGAAATAAAAGAAAAAAAAGTCTTTTAAATTTATTTTGCATTTTAGTCATAAGGAATAGATTTATTTTTATAGATATATTTTATTACCGTGTTTTTTTTATTAGCTTGCCTTTTGAGTGTTTGTTTGTTTGTAGTTTGTACACAGTATTAATATTGCAATTGATCTTTAACTAAAAGCCTGACTAGCTAGACATTTAAAACTTTTTGAATAAAGCTTCGAACTTGAAGACAAGTCTTTTTTAAACTTTATCCAGGGTCCTTCTATGGAACACGTTGTACACTCTG
>JANSTW010056356.1:0-11832 GCA_027564275.1 Diadocidia ferruginosa
ATGAAAATGTATATAAATTATACCACTCAATCCGATCGAGAAGTCATAATAGCTACATTCGAGCGTATCGAAATTTTCATCTCGACTCGATACCGATAATATCGAGTTTCATAATCGGGCCTCTGGTTACTGGTACGATAGACCCTATGGTCACAACAGCTTACTTTCACTAGTTGGAAACATAACTAGTAATCTGAGTCTCTGACAGACTACAATTTTAGACTATAAATATATTTTGTGAAGAAATTGGTAGGTTTTATGTACCCAAACAGTAAACAATAGTATATAAGTTTTATCTTGTATAATGTATATACTCTACATTATATTTACTAAGTTTGAAGGGGATGAGAGAGTCCCAATCATTCTTTTTTACTATACCTCTGGTGCATGGGACTGTTTAGTATTTATCCCCTTCCCCTCTAAAAGGTGGTTGTGCACTGAAAACTCTTGGAATAAACGTTGATCGAGCAAGTCCTCTATACATCCTTAAAAGTTAATATACAACTTGTTGTTCAAATTTCAAACAGGCTTTCCGCTTTAGTGAAGGATTAAGTTGAGATTAGGGTTCCTCATATAGTGTAAAACCCATTCACTGATTACTAAAAAAACAATATTCCGGTATGACATGCTGACAACATTCCACATTAAAAACGGTCTGTCATAAAAGAACCTAGTAATCAGATAAAACATTGATAATGGTTTAGCCCAAGAACCTAAACGGTTAGTGGCAAATTATTTCCATAAGACTAACAAGACTTTGAAAAGACTTCTAAAATATATAAGACATTCATGAGAGTTCCAAAGACTTCGATATAAGGCTTGCAAAATTTCCAAAATTTTCATAAGACTTCTTAGGGCTTCCTATAAGGGGAGATTTTTCTCCATTACAGAATTAGTATCTTCATTAAAAAAAAAATAAAATGAAAACCATTTCTCTTTTAAATTATTTATTCTAAAAATTTACAAAATACACGATCATCTTAATTCTACATTAAAACATTTAACGGCAGCTGCGGCAATTTTCTCATGCACCCCATTTACTTCGGCTTGCGTTAGCGTTCGTTCCATGTGTCGATAGATTAGTCGAAAGCATAAACTCGATCTGCCACTTTTCGGATGCTTAAATTGATCGATTAGCGTTACCTGGAAATTAATTCGTTAAATTAGTTCTTATTTTTGATTAAAGTTTATTATTTAGAGAAATACTTGTTCGATAATATCGTCACTGCCTGTCTCATTACGAACCAAATCGTAGAAATCATTTACGGCAAATTCTTCGATACTGCCGGGTAACCAAAATGACAGATCGTTCGCGCATTGTGGATAAACGGAAATTGGTTTATATTTCATTTGTTTGCCAAAGTCTTTCTCATTAAATTGATTTAAGAATCCCGAATCGTTACTCCAGAATAAACGAATGTCCGGTATGTCGTACAGAACCATGGCTAATCGCTCCAGGCCTACACCAAAGGCCCAACCGATGGTATTGCTCAAACCACTCGCCTCCAGAATTTCATTTCTCATAATTCCCGAACCGAGAACCTCAAGCCATCGATCCTTATAGTAGATTTCGAGTTCCCAAGAAGGCTGTGTGAATGGAAAGTACGTGTCAACCCATCGATATTCAATGTTCTGGCCAAATAAATGCTGAGCTAGTCCAAGAAGAACATTTTTAAATTCAAACTCCATCAGCTTTACCGCCTCCATTGTGTGACAGGGTTGCTTGGTCTGATCGATACATTTGAGGCTAGAGGCTATTGGCAAAAATGAGGATCGATTGACCTTAAACGATTTCTCGAATATTTCCAGATCTGGATTATTTTTAAACAGTTTTTCTCGATGCATTGTTCGTACAGCGTCGATTTGATGAAACACCGGGTAGTGAGTTGAGTCGATTTCGTCTCGCCTATACACTTCGCCAGCAATTAGGAAATTGTCAAGACCAGACTTGAGCAGGTCCACCTATTTAAAAGGTTTTTTTATAAATTAACATTTTCAAGACATTTTCCCGCCTACCTGATGAGCCGTTGTATGGGCTCTGAGTAAATGCAGCTCATTCACATAATAGCAATCGGATTTTGCCCGGCTAGGGTGATCTTTTGCAATTAATAAATTATCGAAATTCTGTTTTGGCGTAACGACTGGACACAAATTGTCAAACACACTAAACTGGGGATTTCCTTTGGTATTGACGAACTCCTTGTAGAAATAGTTGACAATTTGCTGTCGAATTATGGAGACTGGATGATTTTTCTGCAGATAAATATTGCGGCCCACATACGACAGGATGTTTGGCGTAACATTTGTCCAATGGTCAGCCGAAAAGGTTCTATTGTTTATAGTAATGTTGTTATTTTTCAAATTTATCTCGGTGCTAAAGCGCTTCTTATGCAATTTGTTGTAGTTCAGCAGGTTTAGCCAATTTTTAATCTTTGATTGATGTAACATTTTCGTAATATTTTAATTGAATTAAATTAACTAATTAATCCTTAATTATAAAAAATTGTTGTCTACACGATAATTGTTTCGCAAATAATTAAAAAGCAATTAATTCTGCAGCGGGATCAAAAGTTATAACAACAAAAACAATGAAAATTGCATATTTTTATATTTTTGCAGTTCAAAAGTCCCTGCAAGTAATTAAAGCTCTGCCTCTCTGTGCTTATCACATAAATCCGCTAACTTCACGCCTATTATTTATCTGTCAAAACAGCTGGCGGCGCGCGAATTTAAGGGGAACATCCCACGTGTTTGTGTTTTTTACCTATTTTTAAAATTGAAATTCATTGAATTTTCTCTAATAAATTAATAATAATTAAAATAATTACTTTATAACTATTATTATCAATTTATAAATAACTCTGGTTTGACGAGCTCAACATATATCCTTGCGACACATCATGAAATCCTCAAAAAAGATATCGTCCAAAAAGACTTCGTCCAGCAGCTCTGCCAAAAAATTGTTCAAGCCGAAAAAGAATGCAGCACCCAAGAAAACCAAATCTAAATTTATACAGCCATCATCGTGGTCCAAAGTTAAAATTGCCGGCAATCTGGTCACAAACGATGGAGGTGGTTTGGAGGGCCTAATTGGCTTGGAAGTTCTGGAGGATTACAACAATGACATTATGACGAAGGGCAAATTGGAATATAAAAAGAATACCGAGCGAAAGGCAAACATTTTCGACGATGAGGACGTTAAAAAAGCTCCAAAGAAAAAGAAGAAGCCGGTTAAAAAGGTAATTGTCCAGAAGAAGAAAAAAGTCGATCAATTTGCGGCATACGGAGAGGAGGATGAGGACACCGATGATGATGATGATAAGAAAGTTTCAAAGAAAAAGAAAAAATCCAGTAAAAACAACACTAAAAAAGGAGAAAATGGCAATCCACCAAATAGTCCCGGTCAATTTGTGCGGGTGAATAGTGCGGAATGTGAGGAAGACGATTTGGATAAGGAAAATGCGCCGGAAGATTTATCAGTGGACGATTTAGAAGTAAGTGTTTTTAAATATTAGAAAGTCTCTTTTAATACAAACATTTTTAAAAGGAATGGAAATCATTGGGGGTGCCGGATCAAATTTTACGAGCCCTAGCCGAAAAAGGCTACAAGACCCCAACACAAATTCAATCTTTAACTTTGCCGGCTGCCATACTGGGACGTAAAGATATTCTTGGCGCAGCCGAAACAGGCAGTGGAAAGACGTTGGCCTTTGGTATTCCAATATTGAGTGGAATTTTAGAATTGAAAAATAACGGAGAAATTACTTCACGTAAACTGGCGCCTCCAGTGGACGAATCACAGAAAAAATCAAAATCGAAAAAACCGTCTCGAAGCGATCGTGATAATTGCACACCGCCTCCAGAGGAACTAAACAATTATCCCACATACGATGATGATGACGACCTTCCGTCTGATGACGAATTCGACGCAAAACCACTGTACGCACTTGTGCTGACACCGACACGTGAACTGGCCGTTCAGGTTAAGAATCATTTGGTGGCTGTGGCAAAACATACCGGCATTCAGGTGGTGGCTGTGTTCGGTGGTTTGGCCCACGTTAAACAGGAGAGAATTTTGAAAAAATGTCCCGAAATTGTGGTCGCAACACCCGGACGACTTTGGGAATTGATAAATGAGGGCAATAGACACTTAAATAAATTGGACAAAATCAGGTAAAATTAGAAATTTTTGGATTTGAAAGGGAAACATCTAAAAAAGTGTTGTCACACAATTTTTTGAAATGATTTTCGTAAATTCTGAAATTATTTCTGATTTTTGCGTAATTTCTGAGATGATTTCTGTGATTTTCGAAGCGATTTCTGAGATTTTTCTGATTTTCACGTAATTTTCGAAATGATTTCTATGATTCCAGAAATAATTTCGATAATTTCGTTTATTTCTGACTTGATTTTTTGTGGTTTCGTTGATTTCAGTGATTTTTAAAATGATTTCTGTGATTTCTGAAATTATTTCTAATTTTCGCGTAATTTCCGAAATGATTTCCGTAATTTTTTAAATTATTTCCGTAATTTCAGAAATAATTTTGGGAATTTCGTTGATTTCGAAAATTATTAATTAATTAATTAATTTTCGCGAAATTTCCCAAATTATGTCGTATGATTTTCGAAATGATCTCAATGATTTCAGAAATAATTTCGGTCATTTCGTTGATTTCTGGACTGATTTCAGCGATTTTTGATATAATTTTCGTGATTTCTGAAATTATTTCATATTTTCGTGATTTCCGAATATAGATTTTCGTGATTTTTTAAATAATGTCTGTCATCCGAAATTAAGATTGTTAAAAAAATTAAAAAAACATTTGCAGTTACCTAGTGATAGACGAAACAGACCGAATGGTTGAAAAGGGTCATTTTGAAGAATTGAAATTGATTCTTGATCGCTTAAACATAAATCCTGCTGTTCGAGTTCAACGTCAAAACTTTGTTTTCTCTGCCACATTAACACTCGTTCACGAACTGCCAACCTACCTAAAGTCAAAAAATATGAGCCGAAAAAAGAAACTCGAAACACAAACGTCGGCTGAAAAGCTACAAAGTCTCATTGAACATTTGGGCATATCACAACCGAAAATCGTCGACATAACCCAGTCACAGGGCACGGCCAAAACTCTGACCGAATGTCGTATAATTTGTGATTTGGAACATAAGGATCTCTATCTGTACTATTTTTTGCAACGACATCCCGGTCGTACCATTGTATTCTGTAATTCGATTGATTGTGTTAAGCGATTGGGTCAACTGTTCGGACTGCTGGATTGCAAACCGAAGTGTCTGCATGCGCACATGAATCAAAAACAACGTTTAAAGAATTTAGAGAAGTTCACTGAAAATCCTAACGCTTTGCTGATTGCCACCGATGTGGCGGCTCGAGGATTGGACATACCGAACGTTCAACATGTTATACACTATCAGGTACCGAGGACCAGTGAAAATTATATTCATCGCTCCGGTCGTACGGCCCGGGCTCAGAAAGAGGGTATTACCGTTTTAATAATGGAACCAGGCGAAATAAGAGATTACGTTAATCTGTGCAAGACATTGCAAAAAGGTGAGATTTTTTATTCTTTAAAAGCATCTATTTACCTCCTTTCTTTCTCTAGGCGAAGATTTGCCCATTTTTCCCGTATCGGATCGTCATCTGAAAGCGGTCAAGGCCCGTGTAGATGCAGCCCGCGAAGTGGATCTGTTGCAATTGAAGAGTCGTCGTAGTGAAAGTGAAATTGGTTGGATTAAGAAAGCGGCCAATGAAATGGATATTATTGTGGACGATTTTAGTGATTTCAGCGAAAATGATTTATATGATTCAGATGATGGTGGCGAACGGTACAAAGATAAACGTATATTGAAACAGAAACGTGACAGCCTAAACCGTTTGCTGTCGAAACAACTCTTTCCAAAGGGATTCAGCTATAAATATCCCACGAGTACGGGCAAATTAGAAATTCCATTGATGGACAATGAAGGCAGCAAGGAGGACGCAGTTAGCGTTATGAAAACGGCCATTGAGGATAATAAAACTGCAAAGAAGAGAAAGAAAACGTTTTAATTGTAAATTATTATCAATAAATTATAAATTTATACTAAAACAGGTTTTTAGTTGCTTCAAAATTTAAAATATTCCTTTTACTAGGTCAAAAATTTAAAAATTCAACAATAGAGTTGTACAGAAAAAAATATTCCACTTTTTCCTATTTTATATGTTAGAAAACCCAAAAAGAAGTAAAATCTTCAAGTATCACTTTTTATTTTAACGGCCAGAATTTTAAATATTCAAATTTTAAGAATTTAAATTTTTGAAAATGTCCCGGATCCATTTTATGCTTGGTGGGATCAATCTACTAATTTTATCATTGTGAACGATCAAAAACAAGAAATGTGGATGTAATTTTATTTTTTTTAATAAAATTTATTACCAATAGAGTATAAATCCCGGCAGGAAAAAAAATACACACTGTCCTGCAATCTAGTCCGTTGTTTTTTTTTAATGATTTTGGGGTATTAATTTAAAATTTTAAAATTTTAAAACATATATTCTTGGTGTGTGAGTGATGTACAACAATATGGCTTCATCAAAACAATATGGGTTTACAACCCTATTTCCGTTCTAAAAATTATAAACTAAGCGACTGGTTTATATATTTTCTGCTATAACAAGTTTGAGAATTAGAAAAAATGGAAAAAAGCTTGTTTAGGCTTTTATGTCAATTTACCCTATAAATCGTATCAAAGAAAGTGATGTGACATTATACATAGAGAGTTCTTTTCAATATACTGAATAATAAATTTAAATAAATAAAAACAAATAAATTAAATTTCAAGACAAGTACAAATATTTTGTCGGTTCAATTTCTAATGAATTATATACGAATGAAACTTATATAGATATAACATATCCAATGTATATATGAGTATAAACCACATATAAAATATAAATTAAAGAAATACATTTATTTCAATTTTATATGTTAAGCATATATTATAAGACTGTGTGTATTATATTTAAAATGTACGTACAAGTACACTACATAATATAATAGTTCTATATAATTCTTGACAAATTCAAAACAAAAATTAATTTATTTATACTCGCGACTTATTATATGGATAGACATAAACATAACATCATCGCACGCAGTAGAAAGAAAAAATAAAATAAACAAGTAAAGTTCATTATAAAAAAAATATTGTTTGAATGATGCTGTGATTGACTCAAATTGAACTTAATTCATTCTTCCTCTTAAACACTTAACTTACTTATAACAATAAAACATATAATATTGTCGAGTCATATGGTGGCTTATAGTTAAGTATAGGAAAACAAAATATCAGTCAAGTCTGTTTAAAATCTATATCGTTATCGTCGTCATAATTTCTATTTATTCTAAATTATATTTTGCTTAAAAAAATGTTTTAATATTTGCATCCTAATAATAATAATAATAATAGTCAGCATGCGGTATAGCGTTGTTGCTTTGGATTCCAGGAGTCGTGAGAACGAACTCCTGATATTTTTATCAGCTTGGATATCACCTTTCAATCGATGGGCATCAAAGCTTCGACTGATTTTAAAATATCATTTTTTATCCTATAGAAGGAACAAAAATCTTTGCCAAATTTTTTTGCGAGCAGCTTTGACACTAATTTGGCTCCTTTCAACATCATTATCATCATCTCATCCTCTACTCCATAGCGTGGGAGCACAGGGCATCAACAAATTGCTTCCAACGTACTCGATTTCTTGCCAGAGCCTTTATTTCGTTGAAGTTCTTTCCTTCGGCTTGGGCTTCCTGCAATATCGTTCGGCGCCACAAAGATTTGATTAATTTGATTGAAGGACTTTTTTCCTTTTTTAAGGTTTTTTTTATTGTTAAGGATCGTTTTACTTAAGAGTGCTCACTAGTAAAGCAAAGGTACGGGGGAACTCAAATAACTTCTCAACTATTAGATTTTTATTCTAGCATTTTTTTATAGTAAGTTAACAATGAATACAACTCCGAGTTAAGCGTAAAACATTTTTATAAATGTTGTTATTTGGCCAACTAAGCTCATGTAAAACTCATTGTACCGGAGTGCTCAATTTACCAGTAATTTAGATAAAAATATTACTATTTTTATTATTTTTTATTTTTTGTTTTTATTTGCGTGATGGGAATGTAAAAAACTTTGCAGTTATAATTAACTTTACCACACTTGCAGCGAAAAAAATGTCTAATTAACAATTTTACATAAAATAAAAAATATGCAAAATCAAGAAGGAATTGCGAGTATATTAATTATAGTTCATTATACACATTATACACGAAACAAAAATAAACTTCGATATCCCCGCCTTATTGCTTCACTCTTCAAATTTCTTGATTTTCTTTGGGGAAACCATTTGAATGCATTTTATGAATTTTCTTGGTACAATATATTACTATCATTTTTGACTAAAAGTGCAGGAAGGAGCTAAACAAAAACCATCATTCGTGATCCTTTTAAGATTAAAAAAAAACATACGTGACAAAACCTAAAAAAATCGATTGATCTAATAATTCTAGAGTTTTTATTTTTACAATTTATTTTCCTTGCCTTAAATACTTTTAGTTTTTACCAAGAAAATTCATTAAAAAAACATTCATATGGTTTCTCAAAAAAATTGAACAAGCTTTACATTAAGTAAAACGACCCTGAAAGCAAATATAGGATGGCGCAATAACTACATGTTTTATGTAAATAACCTTACCCGTAGGGCTGTTCGATATATAGATATATCGATGTATATCAATGTTTTTTGATTTTCGATATTTGTATAAGTGATATCGATATTCTCATTCGATATTTTTATTCGATATTATCGATTTTTATTCATATTTTTTTTTTGAATAGATAAATAATCATCATCATCGTGTCCTCTACTCTACAGCATAGGATCCAATTTTACCCTTTTTTCAATCTGATGATTTTCATTGTCGGCCATATCAAAGGTGGAGTGTTGTCAGCCAGCCATATTTTTTGGTAGTCAATGGGGTGACTTCCAAACCACTGCGATCGTTTTTTAATAACACCTGTTAATGAAAAGTGATAGCCCAGATGTGAATTTTTTTTTGACTATACCGAGCTTCGAACCACCACCTTTTTTTTTGTTTTGCTTTTCTATATTCGATAAATCGAAGAATATCGATATTTTTTTTTAAATATCGATGTATCGATATTTTTCAAATATCGAACAGCCCTAATTACACGCAAAGCTTCTGTAAAATTATTATACAGATAATTGCAAAAAATCGGTCCGAGAGCCCCCAGCATAACTGGGATGCTGCTTTTACTATATTTTTACATATATTTGAAAACTGACAAACCAAAACATTTCCTATTACTTCCCATTTTTGAATAAAAAGTGTGAACTAATTAATATATATTTACAACAACAACCAAAAAGATGGGAGGCCTCTTGTCTTTAACCTAGTGACTCCAAATGGAATCACAGAGTATAAGGGTATACATAAAACCCAGCCACAACAAAATTGACATATAACCGTAAAACTGTTTTGACCTAGGGACTTTAAATAAAATCAGCGCCTTCACCTTTGATCTAGAGATTCGAAATGCAATCTCAAAGTCATATGGGACCACTAATAATTAATAAGTCATCCTCATTAAAAATTGCCCAAATATCTCGACTGGTGTAAAACATTCTTGTGTCCCATATTTTGCTGACGGACGGACGGACGGACACTTTTTATTTGCTAGTTTTTCTGAATCAGGGTATTATAAAACGAGAAAAAAACATTGTCCCGAAAATTTGACCATTTTGATCTAAATTAATGCTTGTACTATTTCCATACATTATCCATCTATCATATGGGTTTTTGGACAACAAATAAATTAACATTTTTATCTATAAAAATTTATTTGTTTAACAGTCAATCTGTCAATCATATCAACTTAGTTTTAGTATCATGTCTCAGACCAAGTCGAACTCACGGCCTCTTGAGCACAGAGAAACGACACAAACTTCTGCTCCATAATATCAATACACTTAGGTATGTATTATGTATAAAATAATTTGTATTATAATTATTATTATTGCTCGTATATTTAATCCTATATCAAATAAAAACATCAATATTATTATTTGTTGCTTTTATTATTATAATCCTCGTTTTTTGTTTTAAAAAAGCCAACTAACTCTAAATAACGTGTCATTATGGGTCATTAAAAAGAAAACCCCGCGTCTGCATTTATCCCAAAAATACGAATACATTGATGCAATATAATAAATTTCATAATATAATAATAATAAAACTTTGATCGTACCCGCATATCCGATTTATTTTAGGTTATTCGAAACAGAATTTTTATTGAACATTAAACACATAATTATATTTATTTTTTGTTTTATAGATAAAAAACAAATGGAAAACAAATGACATACCGGTGCGAGGCAAAATAAAAATTCTATTGAAGTGGAACAGCTTTTTGTTTTTATTTTTTCAGCTTTTATATATGAGTGAAAAAAACTCATCAAAATTAATAAAGCAGCAAATCCTAACATGCACCCGGTATGCACATTGTGCTACTAAATAAAAGGCTGAATTGTAGGAAAATACCGACGTTTTGACCCGACGTTTTTACTTTTTTAATACTTTTTAACAGCTCATATAAAAACTGTGATGCAAAATTCGACAAATAGTCAACAGATTCTCCAATAACAAATGTTTCTCACCACTTCCAAAAAAAAAAAACAGTTGCAACAAATCGCTCTAGTATAGTGTATAGTAGAGTGGGTCAATTTTTTAAAATTTAGAAATTCAAAAAACCAGGTCAAAAGTTACTATAAATATAGAATTTAAAAAATTTGCATATTTTTTTTAATATCTTCCATCTATGCATCGACCTTGAAATTCGGACATTTTAGAAAAAAATCGAAATAATATGACCAAATAATTCAAGTTTTGTAAATTTTTTTTCAGAAAAATTTTATTCCCAAAAGTTACAGGAAATTGACTTTTAAATAGAAATAAATTTTTTTTAATTTAAAACACTGTGAAAAAAATGTTTTCCAAATTACTACAGATTTAAAAAAATTGGAATAACTGCACTAAAAATTTTAATTTAAAAAAATGTTCTAGAAAGTTTTAGAAAAGACAATTTTAAGAAAAAATCATTAATTTTAAAAAAATGTATAGAAATAGTAGTACACTGAGGAAAAAAAATATTAAAATTACTAAATAAAAATTTGATAATTTTAATTTTTTAATTTAAAATTTATGTCAGAATAAAATCTAATCATATTTTTTTATTATTCTTTTATTATTTATTAATTAATATAATCTATACCAACGTTCCCAAACGCATGCCTGCGGGTAGTTTGAAACTCAAATACGTCACCAAATCATTATTCAACTATACGATATTGTATTCAACAATACATAACAACTGGACAACGTTGATCTATACGATTGAAAAAATTGATACAATTTTAGAATACTCCACAGATGCTGGGAATTATCCCTTATTGAAGATATTTTTTTGTTCTTATCGGTGCGATTTGGAAGTTTATAAACCTGGGGCGAGGTGATTGAAAGAGATCGAAAATTATAATCAAACAAACATAGTAGCTTTTGTTCTTGAATTTTCGATCGTTTTCAAAATTTGACCTCGAATTTGATTTGATCACCTCGCCCTGATATGAATTCACCCTATTTTTGTTTCGTTTTTTTATATCAATTAGGAGTTTTTTCCTGGCTTACACAGTGCAACACATAAAATGTAAACAAAATTCTGACTTCAGTTTTTGGAAGTGTACACCCAAACTAGCAAAAC
>JANSTW010056367.1:0-11832 GCA_027564275.1 Diadocidia ferruginosa
AATTCAGTGTTAATTTTATCTAAATCTTAAATTTTTATAAACTTTAAGACATTTTTATGTTGAAATCAAAATTTTAAAGAGACTAATATACATGTTTAGGAAATTGATCTCTTTACTTTAGTATAAAAAGTAATGTTGGTACTTAATTTAATATAGATTACTATATTTTACTTAATCCGACGCTATAACTATCATCTATTTATTGAAAATCATTTTCTATATCTTGTGATGTAACAAAGAATTAAAGTAACAATACAAAAAATATATTGAACATTTTCTGGGGGGGTTTTGAACCCATAAAACCCACAGCCTTGATTTATGGGGCCTATAGATGCGTGCAAAGAGGTTTATTCTTAGAGATTTTATAATTTAAAACTGCGAGAAAAATAGCTGATATAGTTCTTTTATAGGGACCACAAGTGTAAATTATTTCACCCGATTTTTAACATTTTTGGGCCCAGTTCTAATTGAAGTAGAAAAAAATAATTTACTAAATAATAGCCCGATTCTTCAGTTCTGATAATAGTTTAAATAAAAATAAAGAATAACGATATTTTTAAAAATCGACAAAAGAACATGCCAAAATTATATATGATTAAACTTCCGGACTGGATCAATATCTATACGCACATTATAGACAAAACGTATACAATTAATTGAATAATTATTAAATCTTTCATTTAAATAAATAACTTGATATTAATTTTATAAATTAGCGCTATTATACAATATACCTATATTCAACTTTTTACGTATGTATTTTCCATATATACATGAATCATAACCTCAAAATGTTTCAATTGATGCTACTTTAGCACCACATATAACACTAAATTTTAAGTTATCTTCTTCTTGGGATGTGTTTATGGTGTCAATTCTTGGTCCATTTACCCTATATTTTATATGTAGAAAAATTAGAAGTACTAGTAGAATTATTATATTAGGAAATTTCGGAAATTCTAGTACTTCTAGACAAATTAAAGCTGGTATATAACAAATCTAGTACATTTACCACATTAGCTTTTTCTCTTCGCGCTAGCCACCATTTTTCATAATTCCAGACGTATAGTGTAAGTGTTGTGTTGTGTGTGTTCTGTAATTTGTAAATAGTAAATAGAAAATTTAATTGTTTTATTGTTCTAATTATAAGACATTTAATTATTTTAAAATAATTATAAAATGTTGATTATTTATTCTTCTATTGATATTTCGTAAAAAAAAACTCTTCTCTAAAAGCTATAGCAGCAGATTTCATCTGGAATTTGAACCATCCTGTCCATCAGAATATATGAGTAAGTTAGTCTTAAATATAAAAAAGATATTTAAAAATTTCTAAATTGTTCTATAGTTTTTCTTATATATGTTATATACTTGTTATGGTTTCTTTTTGCGTAGAATTATTTTTTGTGTGCCAGCAAACATTTAAGTGGTTTCTTACATATTAATGTTTTTTGTTCAAATCGCTACGATACTCTACAATCTACATACAAAATATGACGACAATGATTTGATTGAACTTATTAATGGAATAATTTATTCTTTTTTTTTATTTAAAGCTAAATATAAACCGAATTTTGACACTAAAATTTATGTAACTTTATTAAGGGAGTCGCATCGAAATTAATATAGCTGCTAATTTTTACTTTAGCCCCAAGACCTATAGATAAGACTTAAAATTATTCCCAACAAACCAACGGGCCAGCGATTTCGGGAATTTTCAAGATTTATAAATGGTATCTAACTATTTTTTAATCTGTATTTAATGTACTTTCCTAGTATATTCACAAGACCGGCCCTGCTATACCTTCCCAATTGCGGCAGTGTTGAACCGTATATACCAAAAATAAATATAGAATAAGCCCTAATGAATTTTAGATGTGCAAATTATTACAAAGAAAATTTCGGTATATCCGGTCTTCATAAAAATAATGCAATGAGAACGCGCAGAGCAGAATGGGTAGGAATATACATTTTAGCCGTATACCATAATCTATAGGTAATAATATAAAAAGGTCAAATCCTAACAAGCATCGGGTATGAGAATTGGATAAAGTTCACCTTAACTCAACGCCGGCAAAATAATCATTTATGGAGGACAATTAATATTTGTTGTTCCGGAATTAAAAAGGGAAAATTCCTCTTTGAGATGGGAGATAGTGTTTAAAGTATGCATTTTTAAATTAAAAAAAAATTCACATTTCGATGATATTATTAGAATTAGTAAAAGAAATGTCCTCCCTCACCGTCACCATATACACTATACATACTACATACACTTTTATTATAATGCGTTCTCGACTATCGAATCTAGAGTTCTAGACCCACTTTATAATATACACATATCAAGTTGCGAAGACACACATTTTTGTGTGGGATTGACTGACTGATGCAATTGACCGACTGATGGGATTGACTGACTGATGGGACGGACTGACTGATAGAACTGGCTATCTGATCGGACTGGCTTACAATGGGATTAATTGACTGTGGAACTGACTGACTGTGGGACTGACTGACTGTGGGACGGACAAACTGTGAGCAATGCAAAAATTTTGTGTGTGGGCGTGACTGACTGTGGGAGTGAGTGATTAATTGGACTGACTGATTGATGGGACTGACTGTGGAGCTGACAGGTTGTGGGACTGACTGACTTTGGGACAGACAGATTGACTGTGGGACTGACTGACTGACTGACTGACTGTGGAACTGACTGACTGATTGACTGTGGGACTGACAGGCTCGTGCCTAGAAGGCCTACAATTTACAAGCCCTAGGCGCGAGACTTGCGTACCTTGGGAAGATTCGCTCCTGGGTCCTGGACCAAGTACTTCTTCTCCTCATCTGACGAGATTTTTACTAGTTTTATTTGTTATTCCTTATACATTATATGGTGAAAGTTTTATTATTTTATCAAAATATTACATAAAAGAAGGGATTTATGGTGGCGTATAATTTGTTTTGCGATGTTATGGTATATATAAGCGCCTATATAGAATAAATAATAAATATTATGTACAAGGGATTTAAGTATCATGACAAGCGATGACTTTATTAAATTTTCACAGATTTTTTTTTTGAGGTTCTTAATAAGTTTGTACATACAAAGAGGCAAAAAGTTAATATTATTCTGATGCTGTTAAATCGTGTTGAATTATAATAATATGCGTATAATGAAATGAGGGTGGTTTTTAATATTTTTGTATAAAACCGCCTTATTTAAATAATTTATAGAGAAGTATAATGAGGTGTTAATACCGACGCAGACTTTATTATGTGATAAATTGAAAAATTTACAATATTAATAACGTTTTTTTTAATGAATTATTTATGATGAGATTTTTAATTTAAACAATTGTTTGTGTAATATCAGATATTGAACAATTAAATTGACAAAAGTTTCACGAGACCACAAAACGAGGCATAAAGGTACGTATACGTAAATATAAGGCATATAAAAAAGTGACGCTCTTCCCCCTCTAGACCTGATAGTTCAGGAATTTTGTGCAAAACTTTTAACAAATTAGTACAGCAAAGGCATTTTGCACGTTTGTAGAGCTAACCAATAGAAGTGTTCTCCAAAAAGTCACCCAAATATATGGAGCTATGTTTTTGATTCCTGAACTATGAAGAGAGAATACAAAAAAAATCGTTTTTCTGAAGTTTTAGTTTCATTTGATAATAAACACACTAGACCAACCTTAAAAAATGAATTTTTCTGTAATTTTTACCAAACTTTGAACCCTTAACATATTTTCATAAGTTGGTAAAGAGGCACAACTGAAAAATCAACAGTGAAACCGCATCACATGCACTCTCTATACGAAACTTGCATGAACTGGAAATAAGTTTAATATTATTAGGTAGAGAATTCCAATCCTAAACTCTTCGAACAAAAAAAGCAGAGTGCATAGCATCTGATGAATTGTGTTTTGGAATTTTAAGATTAAACGTTCGATTCGATATACCAAAAGATCATTTATTAAACAGTTAGTGTAAATTATTTTGTGGAAAAAGACCAATGCACGAAATTCATAATTTAAAAATTTAGGAACAAGCTAATCGATCAAGCTTACGCCAGAGCCTAGAAATTATTATGTTTTTTACTTTATACCGACAAGGATTCGTCGTCCGTGGATTTGTATAACACCCTCCAGATAGTGCCAAATAGGCAATCCAAAATAGGTGTATTCCTGAGATGTATTTAGCTGCAGCGAATTATAACAAGAAAATATATTTTGCAAATACACATCTCGCACAGCAGACAAGCCACACAATACCGTTTCATAATGTTTGAATAGATCACAGCCAATAATGTATCGAAAGTTTACAGTCAAAATCCAGGCATGATGAAAACACAACATCCTTGAAAGATCATTGTTCACACGCGATGCTGATAGTTGACATTTTAGCAAGAAAGTTTAAATAAATTTGGACTTTGTCAGCAAATAGATGGGATTTTCAGTGCTACAATGCAGATGGAAAGTGATTGAAGATACTAAAAAGTAAATGTCTTAAAATGGATCCCTGAGGCACCTTATCAGATTGCGGTGACTAATTACGACTATCTTACGGCCAGACAAATAGTTTCGAATAAGTGAAACTGCAGTATTAGAAAATCCAAAATTATTTTGTAGTTTAATGAGCAACAAATTATGATCAATCCGATCGAAGGCCTTAGAAAGATCTAGAAGGGATTTAACATTTAAAAACTAACTATAAATTTGGTTTAAGTATTTTAAAATTTATATAATTTTTGATAAACAATCAATATCACAGTTAACGAAAATCGAGAATAATCTTTTATACAAAATAACAAAATATAAATCAACAATTAATGTGAAGTGTTTATATATAGACATCAATAGTAATAAAAGAAAATGGATGATTTTCAATTAAAATTTATTTACAAAATTGAAGCTTGAATATTTTGAATCCAATCGATGTAAGCACTAACTCGAACATAGATTGTCGGTGCACCGCTTATTCCGCACGGTGGGAATACCCATGAAGCAATACCAATTTGTACATTTCCTTGAGCCAATGCACTGCCTGAGTCGCCAAAACATGCTCCAATAGAGCCGCCAACAGGTCCAGTGCACAAGTTTGTTTGATCAATAGGGTCATACATTCCGAAATTTGCAATACAATCGTCAATTGGATAGATTGGTTTAGTAACAGTTTGCAAAATTGCTGGCATTTGGTTGTTTGGTGAAGTGATGCTGCCCCATCCAAAGAGAACAGCATAGCCCGAATGGATAACGTCTGGTGCGGGTAAACTGATGAGGTTAACATATGGAGTAATAACAAATGGTTCATTGATGTAAATAAGACTGATATCATGTGGTCCCAAATTCATATTATAAGATTCATGAATCCATGTTTGACTTCTGTGAATGTCACGTACTTGCGCCGACGATTCGACTAAAGAAAGATCATGAGCACCAGCAACGGCTATATTAATCCCGACTTCTAATAAATCACGTGTACAATGAGCTGCGGTCAATATCCAATTGAGACCAATGAGTGAACCACCGCAAAAATGACTCACAGTGATTGTTCCTTGTAGTATTGAAATCATGTATGGGGCAGAATGTGGTACGGCATTTTCACCACCAACAATACGATGTTGACTGAGAACGTCCTTAAGATTTGTTCCTCTGTGATACAAATTTGGTACATTTCCACAAATAACCACCGACACCAAAGACAATAAAACTACGACAATTTTCATATTTCACACAACTTAAAGTTAACTATTTTGCTATTGAACTAACAGCAACGACTAACCAATGACTATTTATATATTTTAATATTTTAATCAATTTTATTTATCAATATAAAGACAATAATACAAATTTAAATATATTGATAAATAATTGATCGGAATAATTATCTTTTAAGTGTGTTCTTGTGTTCCATTCACAAGTTTTACCTATAAATATAGAAAAAGATACATTTTATGTTAAGTTACAGTATTTATTCAAATGTTTAGCCAACCATTTTGTTCATAAATTTAAAATTTAGTGAAAAGTGAATACTTTTGCAATATTAAAAGCTCCAGCTTTCGCCCGATCCTTCAAAAAATTTTGCCAATTTACTCATACCATTCCGAGAAGATTTTTATAATTCTCCATGAGCTACACCTACCTCAATTCCTTAACCTATGACTATTTAGCACTAACTGAATGGTGTTCATCCAACTCCAACGGATTAGCCTAAAACTGGTGCAACACTTGTCGGTGCAAGTAAATTGACAAAAAAAAATAAGTATTCATTTTCGTTGACCGATTAGCCTGTTCCTAAATTTTAAATTTGTTAACATTCACGGTCGAGAAAAAGTAAATATTATATTATTGTAAATTTTTTCGACCGGTATAATGGAAATTTTCTAAATGATTTTCTCTAGTCAGCGGTCTTATAATAATTTATTAAAAACAAATATTTTTATTTCCAATAAAAACTTATTTAAATTTAATTAAATATATGACGTTTCGTCCAGTATTATGAACATCATCGGAAATACTTTAGAAATGTACAAAAACGTTATAAAACTTATGTACGCACTAACAAGATAAAAACACAATTGTTACTTACAATAATAATAATTAAAATGACTAACTACATAACACACAAATAAAAGGATGTCTGAAGGACGTAAAAATAAAATAAATAATTAAGTCGTTTATTATTTTTTGTTTTAATATTGTCACCTTCGACCAAAGCACAATACACAGCTAAAATATTATCAGTGTCTTATTTGATATTGATGGTATTTTGCGCGTATTATGCAAGGCTTCTATTGTCAAACGTTTGTAGTAATTTTTTTCTGTATCCAATATTGACGCAGATTCAAAATCAGGGTAATGACCATTAGAATTAAAATGATCCATCAAAGCCGTAAATATTTTAATTTTGTTCATATTTGAAATCGAGACAGATTTTTTATGACGCACAGGTTTGATGTCCATATATTTTCTCTTACACAGAGTTCCCATTGTTAATTTAAACCAATTTCAATCTAGTAATCTTAGATCCATTGCCATTCAAAGTATTGTTCTCAATATAATTGTGGCACATGCGGTGACAGTAATTTTCTCACAATTGCCACTTCCAGCAACTTTCAAACTAATTTTGACGGAAACGGAAGTCTGTTTGTAATTTCCAACCACATGCAGAAACGATAATCTTCGTTCCATTACCATTTCAAGTCTAGTAAGGCCGTCGTAACATTTTAATTATAGACAATAACACAATTTAATTCATCGCGAATTTTCTTGTAAACGCGTTATATAAATTACGATTACCATACAAATTTAACAAACAACGCACAACGGTCTCAAGTTAATAAAAATACTGCTGTAATAAAAAAAATAGGAAATAAAGATAAAACCTATAAGACCTAAAAAGGTGGAAATTCCAAAACTCTGAAAATGTATTTCTGTATTTTTCTTATCGTGTGTATATAACAAATGTTATTTCTTTTTGTATACTTAAGTATACCGCGTGTTAGCTAATTTATATATTATATATCTAATCTTCACTTATAATTTTATTTGTGATAATCGCTTTCGCATATATTTGATTAAATTAGAAAAATATTAAATTATTGTTTACAGTAGTGAAAACATGTATTTTTATCGAATCAGACACAGATCTTTGATTAAAAGATACACGCGTATACAGGATGTAATTAACTATAGTTTAAATTAATAAAAAAAAAGAAAACTGTTCAGGATCATACCCAACAAACAGAGAATGGTTAGCCAAAATTTTGGTAACAAATTAACATGGATAATTTACTATCAAATTAACCACAAAACTAGACAACGTTAATTTCTTAATTTTTATAGAGCAAACTATCTTTCAAAATAACAAGTATGCAAATTACAACCCATTTAAGCTAAATTTATTTATATAATAGAAAATAAAAGGCTAATTACCATGTAAAATGGTTGGACACAAATTGCATCTTTTTGCAAATTAAGTACAAAACTTGTCACCTTTTGGCTTTTTAATTAAATTTACCACCTATATAGTCAAGATAACTTTTTAAACACTTTTTCTCGTGATTTTGTTTGTTGGGATACCTTTGTTCGCCCAGTTGTATGTAAATACATAATTTGCAAATATCTTTATATATTTGGCCCTAAAATTTATATTATTTTAAATTAGTTAGTTATATGTAAATGTAGTTTTCTTTACTTATAAAATAAATTCACCGATAGGTGGATGCAAGGACCTTGAACAACGTTCGTTCAGTGATTTCAATCTTTTCGGAGATGTTGAAACGTTTCTCTTCTCAAAAACTACACCTTTGATATATGGTCGTTAATGAAAACCAAGGTATAGATCGAAAAAAGGTTAAGTGCGGTTCCTATATGCACTCTCGATTAGGAGTGAAAGATTAGAAGTAAAAGATATACTCCCACAATAGTCAGCATGGATCAGTATTCTTCACAACTTTGATATTTTAAAAATAAACAAGGCATTTAACCGCATTACCTTAATGGTTTTAAGAAGTATCGGTAATGTCAACAGACTTTTCTGTCACATTTAAGTACCTAATTTTTTTGTAATGACAACAGGCATTAAAATAGTCTTAAAGACCTCAATAGTCAACGCATAGAGCAGTGAGTAGCGTCACGGCTTTGTGTTCAAGAGGTTGCGGTTTCGAGACTCGGCAGTGTCAAACATTTTTTTTTACAACTGGACTATCACCTTTTATTCGCAGGTGTTTTTCTAAAAAAATAAAAAGCGATCGCAGTGGTTGGGAAGCCACTTATAAAGCCGTTGGTCCGCCTATATGATACCAACAAATAGGGTTCCTCATATAGTGCAAAACCCGCCCCACTGATCACCAATAAATATGGCTAGTGCGAGTTGCTGACAACACTCCACCATATGGCCGTCAACCATGCGGTATCAGATAAAAAAAGAGTAAAATGGTCCATATGCTCCATCGCTTTGGAGTAAAAGACACGATGATGATGTTGATGATTATTAAATACATCAAATTCTGAGTCTATAGTCCAAAGTCTGTACACAAAAAAAACTACTTTTTGTTCATTAAGGTATAGAATTTCTTAATATATAACTCCCCTTTTGACAATTTTTTGATACACCTTGATAATTTAATATATAAAATGATATTATATATTCATTATACATTACTCAAAATATGTTTCCCATGATTTACAACCATATAATTAATTAAAAAAAATCTGCTGCCTACATATAGCTTGATCAATATCACAATTCCATTAAGTCAATTTAAAGTTAATTACAAATAAAAAAATGATAATTTTAAAATCAAAACGCATGTCTATATATTGCTCGAATATAAATTACACTATGCGTTCGTCCATCCGGTTGTTTAAAATAAAGGCGCGCATGTATACAATACATTATATTGAATAATATATGTAACTTAATAGGACATAAATATGATAATAATTATGTAACCAAACATTAAATCACAATCTAACCATAAAATGCGTACATTTACCTATATTAACTATATAGAATATCGCCCCAAATACAACCCCTCAATAAATAAATATTCACATAATAATATCAACATTACACACAATTGTATAAATTTACCACCTCAAATAATAATTAGTTGTTTGACACGCGTTAAGTTGGCGGAATCTTTTTCGCCTTTATTGGTCTAACAAAAACAACATAAAACCCATTAACCACTTTAGTAATAACAATATATTATATTGAATACTGCAAGACTTCTAGCGCAGTAATAGAGACGAAAGTCAGGGAACATATTGTTGAAAAGAACAACAACCATCAAATGTATATATAAAAGATGAGGGTGGGAAAATCTGATTTTATTAACTTATAAAGGATATTGAATCCCTTTACGTGTTGTATATGTACACAAATGTAACAAATAAAGTTTTTATTATTACGCATATATACATTTAATATTCATTTTAAATTAACAATCTAAAGCGAGAAATCACTTTGAATGAATAAAATTTACCAACGCACTAAGCATGATTGATGATATTTTCATATTAAAATAGAAAAATAATAAAGAAAAGCTATATATGTCGAGGCACACACAGCTATATTAAATTTAGACAAAATCCAAAATCGTTTTATTATGCACTTTATGCGGAGGATAGATAATCTTATAAAATTGTAATAATATTAAATTTGAAATTAGTGTTTTGCAGGACTAAATCAACAAATATTTTAATAAAATTTTACAATTTGTTTAAGTATTCTCTGACACTGCGACGGCATAAAGCTGATCAAAGAATCAATAAAACAGGAAAATATTTAATTAAATTTGTCATAAATTTATATACAAGTTGGGGCATTTGTAAATCTAAATATATATTGAGTTAGGAATTATATATTGTTAATATTCTGTGTTTAATGCAGTTCCGGGTTTAATCCTTTTAAAAAGTATGTGGTTCTCTAATAAGTAATTGAGCGTGCATGCACGTTCACTTTACATTAAACCAAAAATATTGGGTCAGAATAACTATGAGCAATATTGAGCATACAGCAACAGATGGAATGTGGAAATGATTGAAGTAAAATATGGAAGATGGTTGCCGACGATTCCATTGAAACTGGTGGCAAGTGACGAATGCCGAAGATCCTTATAAAATCAGAAGTTTTTAAAACCTCGCAAAGATCCACATGAAAAACTTCTGATCCAAGAACATACGTTTTTTAAGAGATAAAAAACATACAAAAGGAACAAAAAATTTACGAAATTTAATTCGTTTATACGACAGGCTCTATACAGAAAAATAAAGAATTTATATGATTTGGATTTAATCGATTGCCTTTGTTATGCAAATCTGACAGTTGACGCATATTAAGAGATGAAGTATAAGTAGATAGAAGGAGTACTTTAGGCATCTGCTAAATAATAATCCAGCAACAAGCAGTTATATTTATCTATATAAGCACAAATAAACGACTCGAAATTGGAAAAGGTATAAAATATGGTTTAAGGTACAACCGTCAGAGACGATCCTGAAATATTTTGACGAAGAATTGTGAACGAAATTGCATATTATGAAGAATTCGGTATTCCGACAAAAATTATAAGGCTAACAAATTGGCAAAGGGTAAAGATGTATAATAATTCGAAATTCAGTGGCTCTTTATGCATGTGCTAGAAGGAGCAATAAGAAATATGGTGGTCAGTAAAATAGATGTACAAATTTTATAAAATCGTGTCAGTTATTGACTTATGCAAATTATGTTGTTTATACTTGAGAGAAATTTGTTGTCTATAAAAAATGCGCTTGCAGAGTTGGGAAGTATAGACCGAAACCCGAGACGAAACCTCTTGGTCTTAAAGTTAACGAAGAAAAAAGTGTATCATCGCAAAATTTGGCTTTCCAGCTCATCAGCACTAAAATTTAGTTCAGTTGGAAAGAGGTTATCCGATAAAACAAACAGCCAAATATTAGGAATTCCCTCACTCCCGGAACTCTCTCTGTAGGGGAGCCTTTGATCAATGTTTATTTGTAGATTTTTCTGCACTTGGCTCTCTTTCAGGCGGGGATAAGTTTAAAAACTGAAAAATTCAATGCACTGAAGGGATTAAATCGAGTATAGTGAACATTTCTTACACCCATATGCCTAAAATTAGCTTTGATAATAATTATTAATAAATTATTTGATTTGTTTGTCTTTATTAAATTGGAACAGATTATAATTTGCACATAAAAAATATATTTTTTTTACAGTTTAATGAGTATAAATAGTAACTTTCATCATCATCATCATCGTGTCCTTTACTCCAAAGCGAGGGAGCATAGGGACCATTTTTACCCTTTATTCTATCTG
>JANSTW010056378.1:0-11832 GCA_027564275.1 Diadocidia ferruginosa
TTGGGATTTAGAGATTATTTTCAAAAGTTTATTTGAACATTATAAATAGTTCGTCGTAAATTTTTAAATAAATTTTTTTTGTTTAAAATTGGGATTTAGAGATTATTTTCTGTAAAACTTTGCATACATTTGCCTTTTTTATCCTAATTAACTACACTTTTTTTTAAATATTACAAAATGTAAATTAGCAAAATTTTGTTTTTTTAATTTTTTTTTTGTATTTTAATAAATACATTTTTTTTACAAATTTCTAATTTCTAATTTTAAATATAATAATATAATAGTATATAATTTACTAGAAAAACTGTTATTGTTTTTATATAATTAAAATAAAATTTAAAATAAAATCACTTAATAAAAATTTAATCTAAATTCAAAATAATAATTTTAATTCGCATAACTTACATTATTAATTATTAAAACATAATAAAATAATTCTCTT
Organism: Diadocidia ferruginosa; assembly: GCA_027564275.1. Taxonomy (NCBI): domain Eukaryota; kingdom Metazoa; phylum Arthropoda; class Insecta; order Diptera; family Diadocidiidae; genus Diadocidia; species Diadocidia ferruginosa. The sequence goes on from JANSTW010056378.1 coordinate 443, forward strand.
CCTTAATTTTCCTATATAAAGAACTTTTTTTCCTTTGTCATATATATTATTTTTTACTATTGTGTGTGTTTTGAGTTATCGTAATAAAGTGTTATAATAAGGAGCGGATCATGACACAGCGAGTGGTTAGCATATTACCGATCTTAGTTTGCTTGTTTTTTCTTTCTTTATTTTGAGTTCGAACCTGTTTGTACTTGCGCGCGCATAATTATCGTGTTATAATAATATTTAGATTATTTTATTCTATCAGTTGATATCAAGATTGTACTCTTACCAAAGTGGTTATTGTACTTAGTATTGTATTGGAATTGATTCTCTACCGTCAATCAGGAAATTAAAATTGCTTCATTCTATCAATTGATATCAAGCTTGTACTCTTATCGAAGTGGTGATCGTACTGAGTTTGTATCGAAATTGGGTTTCTATCGTCAATCAAGAAATTAAGGTTTATTTTTTATACATTGGTTTAATTGAATTTTTTTTTGAGTTTATTTAAAGTTCTTATGTCTGACAGTTTTCATTCGGAACATGAAGATCTTATCCCAGAAAATTCTAAGCGTAGAGGTAGGCCAAATAAAGAAACGACATTAAAAGCTCTCCAAAATACCTTAAGTTTATTAAGCACTAAAATCCAAACCCTAGAAATAGCTGTCTAAAAAAACTTCCAGAATCATTCTGAAATGTCTAGTTTAGTTTTCCACAGGAAGAAACCCAAAAGAAAAGTTTTTCTCAGGACGAAGCCAGTTAGTAAAAAATACAAGAGGGAAACCATTTTTTATAAATTTCGTAACTAATACCTAAGCTTAACGGTAAGTAAAACCCTCAGGACATACATAATTATTTTATTTCCTTCGAATCCCACACTGATAGTTATACAAATAATAAGCGGGTTTCTTTATTAGTTTCTAAGCTTTAGGATAATTTTCAACACCCTTGGGGTATTTCAAAACCAAGACTATCTTTTAATAAAAAATGAACTAGTTAAAGACCTGACAGTAAACAAAAATATATTTATTAAACTCAACTTCTTTCGGGTACAGTTAAGAAATATCAAGAATCCCTCATTGAATTTAGTCGTCCAATCGTAGAAAAAACCAGGAATAGTTTGCTATCGGAAACACCCGAATCAGTCATTTTTGATTTGTCTTCTACTCAATTTATTAATAGTATTCAAGAACCTATAATCAAATCGACATTATTGATTCATAGTTCTAAGCTTAACTATTACGATTTCGTAAATGAAGCAGAAATATTGCACACTACTATCAAAACCAATCCCATCAACCAATTTTTTTGATAACTCAGTGTATAATTCTCCTTCCAACCCTCATCGTCCTCTGGTCGCCAATCGATATTAATTTGCTTCAGTAAAAAATGTTAGACAAGTACCTAACCCTAAAGTTACTCAGTAGTTATGCTTGGATTATTAAATCTAATTATTTCATATTATTGGTTAATTGAAACAAAAGGTATAGATTTGGATAGTGTAAAAATTCACGAATCATTTAACATTGAAACAGTAGCAAATGAGGAACAAGTGACGACAGAAAAAGTTCCAGCTTTAACTATAAAAGATTCACAATAAAATTTTCCGCCTTCTCCTGAATTACTTCAAATATTAAAGCATTTTTTATACATATGTTTTTGGTTTTTTTTTAATAAATGTTTTGTCAATTTCAATGTTTTTGAACTCATTTTTATTTAAAGTGGAAGCTTTCTAATTTCAATCATTTTTATTGACACAAATGATGACTGAATTAATAACTTTAACCCTTTACAAAAAAATTTATGTATTTATAGTTCTTAATAAATCTATTTATATTACTTGCTACTTATAAAAATGAGTTAATTTTTGTTATTTTATTGAAAATATTAATACTATTTGCTTTATATAGTTCTTCACTTTAAAATATGCAAATTAAACTATTCTTGCCTATGAATACTTCGAAATTTTGAATCAAATTAGATTGTTTCATACGTTATTTTGTATTTTTCACTATTATAAAAAAATTTTGATATCTAGGATTGAAAACATCTATATTTTTATATTACTGTTTATAAAGATTAAAAAATAAGAGACAATAAAGTATATTAGTTTATACCATTAAATGTAAACTCCTTCCAACCCTCATCGTCCTCTGGTCGCCAATCAATATTAATTTGCTTCAGTAAATCGAAAAAATGTTAGACAAGTACCTCACCCCCCACGGAATCGTTCACCATACCACACTTATAATACTATTACTATATATAATGACACGGAAATTCCGAAACCTAATGTTACCCTTTCACAAACTGTTGCTTTACGTAACTACAGTAACCCGGTACTTTTAAAATGTATTTCATATAACGTTGTTAATCCTATGTTTCTAGAAACTAAGTTTAGGGAACTAGTATTACTAGATGAAGAAAGCACGACTTCCTATATTACATCCGATTTAGTGAAAATAATGAAATTAAACCCTATTTCATCTGAGACTATTGCAATTAATGTTTTTAACTAACCTAAGTCTAAACAACTAATTACCGATATAGTTTCCTTTAATTTTTTATTAGATTCTAGAGTACAGTTTCGGTTCTCCAGATATCCTTCTTGGAGATGATTATTACTATGAATCTAAACCTCTCTCTAAAAAAAACTTTGATTTCCGGAATTTCTCTTTTTGACTCCATATTAGGTCCTTTCCTTGCAGGGCGAGGGAATTCTATTAATACAAAAAGCGTATCAACCAATATTGCTTTTACAACGAATATAATACAAAATGAACCCGCATCAGTTGAAAAACAAATCAAAGATTTTTTCTCATTAGATAACATTGGTATAGTTGAAAATGTATCAGAACCCACAAATTTGAGCAACTTTCGAAATTTTATAGAGTTTAGGGGAAATAGATACGAAGTCCCACTACTATGGAAAACCATACCTCCAGACTTAGCATCCAACTATGGCTTGAGCTTAGGTCATTTACGATCAACCTTACGTTTCTTAAGAAAAAAACCGGAATTACTTAGAGAATACCATGAAGTGATTAAAACCCAACTTAGTAACAAAATTATAGAGGAAGTTCCTAACACTAATACACTTGTAAATTACTTACCGCACGAGCCGGTAATAAAAAAGAAACAAAATACGTATCGTGTATGATGCTTCCTCTAAGATAAAATCTTAACAATCATTAAACGATTGCCTTTTTTCCGGTGCCTTGCTCCTACATAACTTGGCTGGTATTCTATTTCGGTTTCAGTTACACCCTATAGTAATACTTTGCGATATAGAAAAAGCATTTTTGCAAGTAGGACTTAAAGAACAAGATTGTGATTTCGTACGCTTCCTTTGGTTAAAGGATCCCAATCTCTTTGAGGAACCTAGTAATTTAATAACATATAGGTTTTGCCGAGTAGCCTTTGGACTTACTTGTTACCCATTCCTCCTAGCCTCTACTATATTGTCACACTTCCAAAACAACACCTCGATAATTTCTGATGATATAGCAACCAATTTATACGTGGATAACATCTTTTTGAATACATTGGATAGTTTTTCAGCTTGCATTCGCGCTCAAACAGTAAAATCCGAATTTGAAAAGATCGGAATGAATGTCCGAGAGTTTGTTTCGAATGATCCACAAGCCATTATTACAATCGAAGAAAAAGGCAAATTAAAGGGTCATAAACATACTGTTTTAGGATTAAAATGAGATAACAAAAGGGATTTGATTGAGTTTTTCATTTCTAAACCTAAAAAAAATGTTGTATCTAACAAACAATCTATTCTTAGCGAAATTGCATCCAACTTTGATCCCCTTGGATTATTATCTCCTGCGCTTCTTTCCTTAAAGTTATTTTTCCAAACTTTATGGAAACAAGAGTTAGATTGGACAAAACCTATTTCTGACACAATTTCAAATAAATGGTATACACTTTGGAAAGATTGTCCTCAAAAATTCACAATTAATAGACAAGTTACCAATTTATCTCTCCCATGTAGACATCAACTTCACGGTTTTTCCGATGCTTCAAATTATGCATTTTCATGTTGTATTTGTTTGAGAACCTTACACTCAAATGAAAATTTCTCGTCGTTATTAATTTAACTTTATAAAATTCTGGTATTAAAAAATTTTATAGACCAAACATTATACATCTGGACCGATTCGAACACTATTTTCCATTGGCTACGTAGTCCAGTTAAGCAACAAGTCTTTATTGAAAATAGATTAAAAGAGATATCTTCAGTAGACAATTTACTTATTCGCTACGTTCAAATTAAAGAAAACCTAGCAGAAGGTTATCATCCAAACAGCTTTTTGTTTAGAAATAGTATTCCTTCCTTTCAATCCAAAAGTGATAACATTAGACATTATGCTACCGAATTTTCCCTTACTACCTTAACCTTTACACCAATTATAGATAGCTCTTGATTTTCATCATGGTCTAAAATTATTCACACAGTTACTTACATTATCAGGTTTTTAAAACAAATTTGTAAGAAACAATTAAAATTCAATTGGTTTATAACTTTCTCATCTAAATTTAGGAAAATTGAACCATCGTTAATTGAACTCCAAATAAGTAGTTTTTTCTTATTTCATGTATCCCAAATTACATACCCACTAAACTTAAACACTCAACGCGATTTAAATCTAACTCTTGATTCCAACCACTTATGGCATTAAAATGGGAGGATAAGTAATAGTTTACATACATACACAGCCCAAAATCCGATTTGGTTATCGCCAAAATGTCATATTACTAAGCTCATTTGTCTCACCATCACATCCGGTATTACCTCCTACTCGAGTTCAGTCTTCGCCTTCCTTTGCACACACAGGAGTAGATTACATGGGGTCCATTAAAAATCACTCTTTTTTAATATAATTAAAAAGAAGATATGAACGATAACATAATCCGATTGTTTTAATCAATATATTGCTAAATAGTATTTTTATAATGATAAAATCATTTTTTTTGTTATAATATAATGATATAACTTATAAAATAACACTTTTAAAGCATTTTTACTATTGAAACATTTTTATTATCAAAAATTTGTTTTGAAGTACATAAAATTAATGAAAAAGGTCTAGTTTACAACTTTTTAAAAATAAATTATTGAAGTAAATATAAAGGACCAAAATAAATTTTTATTGCGGCTTAAGGACTTTATTTAATTATTTTTTCTTTTTTTTTTAAATACTGAATTAATGTATACTCATTGTAAATTTTTCTTACTTAAAAAGCAAACACAAATTGTCGAAAGATCAAAAAATAATTCTCTAAAAAAACAATTGCAAAAATTGGAAATTTTTTTAATATGTGCACTTTTTTATATATTTGCCTAATAGGCTTAGGCTTAGGCTTAGATTTGATTTTAAATAGTGGTGAATCATAATTTTATTTTTGGAATACAACAAAATCAAAAAAAAAATGTTTTTCGATAAAGTTTTTTTTTATTATATCACATTGGGATTATACGGCCGACCAAAATAGTATAGTTCACCATTATGTCACACTGTCTTGAATTTGTTAAATATTATAAAACTATCTTTTTTGGCTTGTTATTTTCAGTTTGCAATATAAATAAACCTTGTAATTTTCTATATTATTTATATAATTTTTTATATAAATAATATAGAAAATTTATTTATATTTTTTTTTAGAATATATTTCAACATTATTTGCAGAATTTAAGTTAGCACAATGTTAACTTTTTTTTGCTCACTATTCTTGTTTTACTCAATGAATACGTATGTTACTTGTTTTTGTATTTTGAAAAAACTGTTGACGTTAAAAGAAAGCTTAAACTTTATTTTATTGTTAATATAGAATATATTTCAACATTATTTGCTGAATTTAAGTTAGCACAAGGTTAACATAAGTATTTAAAAAAGTATTTAACACAATAAAATATTAAAAGTTTTTTCAAAAAGTCTGAAAAAAATTTTCTAGCAAGTATTTACTAATTAAATTTAAAAAACAAATAATAGGTTAAACAAACAAAAATGACTTTTAATACTTCAGTGAATTAAAATTTTATACAATAAACAATAAGCTACTTATGAAGTAATTTTAGGGAGTCATTATTCTTATAATTAATCTGATTGGTATAGTTTTTATTGAATATACATGGGACGCTTGCTACTTGTGGTGTTGAGTCAGTGCCAACAAAGATGCGAGAATTGAGTCTATTGACAAACCATAATATTGAGAAAATAATAAAAAAATTTTAGAGTATTTATGTGGGATACACTACCATATAAGATTAATAAGATAGAATGTGATATCTTAAATCTAAATATGAGTAAAAAATATCGGTAAGCAATTTTTAAGATGCCCATTATAAGGGTAATGCAATCTTAAATATTATTTTTGAAGTTTAAGAGAAAAAATGGTGGACACAGTTATAGAAAAAAAAATTGCTGAATTACAAACCTTTCTTTAAAATACTTTGATTAATCAACACAAATAAAAGTTTAAAAATTTGAATAATAGTTTACTATAATGTATTAAACAAATACAATATAATTTAACATTCAAAAAAAAATTCTTTGTTACTAGTTATTTGAATCTTAACAAAAAACTAAAAATTTTATGGAGAACAATTGAAACGTTTTAATAATAGAGTAAATAAAAAGAAAGTAATTTTGTTTTATTATAACTTTAGTCCTCATTTTGCAGAAAATAAGTTTGATATGGTTTAGCGCAATTATCAGATTACCGCACTTACCACTTATTCGATTAGAGCAGGTTTAAAACACTTAATTATTTTTAGAGCATTTGTCAGGTTTAGCGCACTTATCAGATTGTTATTTCTCGTCTATTAGTACACACTGTTTTACGATTTAAAAAAATTGAAAGACAGAAATAGCTTTTAAAAGCTATTGTTGGCCTTTTTTTTAACTTTATAGCGAAATTTATGTATTATTGTTGGGCTGGGAAAAGGTGAACCATAATAAATGGAAATTATTTCTTTAAATTGTATGTTATTATTTAAGAAAATTGAAGACGAGAAATATTACAAAACTTATAAAAATATTTAGTACTTTGATTAACGTATTAATAATGTATTAACTTTGTTTATAAAAAATTTCTTTCATAATTTTTTTCAATAATATTTAAATTACTAAAAAATTTTAAGCCATTTATTGTGCTATACTTTTAAAAATTTTTATTTACTTATATTTGTTTTATGGTTTCTGCATTTATCTAAGAATATGCTTTACTCTACGTATTTTTCAAAATAATGTTTTTCACGCCTAGTACAAAAAATATGTCATTTAGCTTTTTAATAAAAAAAAGAAGAGATCGATTAGGCCAAAATTTTCGGTTTACATAGCGTTCCCCAATTATTTAATTATTTTCCCTTCTTTACTCAATTAAAGAATTGCCTCTTAAAGTTTTAAACTAAATTATTAGTATTAAAATGAACCCTTCAAATAAAACTTAATTGTAGCCAAAATTAATTTTTTTTTTTATTGTAGACAAAATTAGAATTTTTTAATTTTATTGTGTTTATTTGTTTTTTTATGTAAACCTTCAACCTTTTTTTTAAACAATAAAGGCCAAACAAATTAATTCTCCAGGAAATTTATTTTATAATTGCTCTCAACAAGTCAAGTATAACTTCAAAAAAAGATTGACATATGTCAAGTAACGTTTACTTTACTGTCTCAATTTCTAAATGAATAATACTTTTCAGTTTCATTATTTGTAATTGATACAAAAAATAAATGAAAAAATTATTGTATGAAAAAAGACTAATAATATACATAGTATATAATTTTATGCTAAAAATACAATTACAAACAAAGTGCCAAAATTTTGATTTTTTTCTTTGCAAACACACTTTTTTGTGGAAAAAGGTTTGTATGATTTTTATATCTTAGAAAATATACTTTAAAAATACATTTGGAAATGTATAAAAGTGTATGTAGAAGTTTATTCATTTCTGAGCAATAAAATACAAATATAAATGCGAAATGTGTGATGAGTTCAAAAAAATTTTCATTTCCTTTTTTGATTAGAAAACACAGGGAAACATAATAAATTGCATATAAAACGTGTAAAAAAGAGTAAAAAAGAGTAAATAAACATAAATAGAATGCAAAAATAAATAAAACTTAAAGTTCAACAACTTTTCTATTTATTTATTATATTTTTGTCTTTTATGCAAATATTAAAACACAAAAGATTTGCAAAGGGTAAATTTATTTTAAAGAGACTGTAAAAAGAAAGAAGAAAATAAACCAGTCGTTTTTATGCAATAAACTGCTGAGTAATTTGAATTGCGTGAAAATTGAAAATTGGCGCCAAGTGTTGAGACTGCTGGCGCCAATTTTAGCTTTATTATTAGTTCAAGTTTTCGTTTATGAAAGTGCTGTCTTTTTTTTTATTTTCAGTTATAAATTTATTTTACACAAAAAATTATGGGTTACATAATTTTGATATAAATTATTATTTTAAAGCTTAAAATCTTTTTAAATTGCATTAGCTATAATTAATCGACTTTTTTAATTAGTAGATTGATTCAAATATATAATTTTTGTGTTATTAAAATTCAGTTTATAAAAATTGGAATAAATAATTGTTATATTTATATACATTATGACTGAAAGTTTTTCGTATATAATTTCTAAATGTTTTTTTTTCTAATATTGCCTTTAAATTTGAAAAATTTCTTTGGAACTGATTTAAAATTGACATTAAAATCCATTTAATATTTTTTAATCATGTTTTACTTTTAAAGACTCAAACTTTTAATTAAATCTCATCATATTATTTATTAAGGCAATAATAAAAAATAAAGTAATGTATTTTTTTTACATTTATATGACTAAAAATTGTTATTTTTCTTTATAAGTCAAAAATTAGACTTTGATCAGACTTTAATTATATTTATTACAACTTTATATTATTATTATTGTTTTTCGATCTCTTAAATTTTCTTTAGTACACTAAAATGTTTAATTAATATTTTTAAAAGGAAAAAAAATTTTTGATAGCTAAGTTTTGAGAGGTTCTCCTGTTGTCAATTTTCCCAAAATTTACCTAATTTCTGTTTGGAACAAAATTTTATTCAATTTCTATGTTCTATTGAATAATAATTTTACCTGAATTCATTCGAACAAACATAAACTTTGTTTAATTTATAGGTTCAGAAATTGAGATTATTACCTACAATTACCGTTTTTTTTATTGTGTTTTGTTTTTTTTCATAAATAAATTTTTTTCTAATCGTACAAATCGCAACTTTTTTACATGAATTGATCGAAAAATTTTTTTTTATTGAATTGATTTAAAAATAATAACCAATTTTGTCTTGTTTAAATTTTTTCTCTATTAAAGGTGAAGTAATTGTATATAAGTAATTGTGTTATATATTATTTCAACTTTTTTAATTAACTCTTATTATTGATTTTTGTGAAATATTGTCTCACAGAAAAATTTGCACACGACAACATCATTTATCTTGAATGTGTTTAGCCTTTTATTTTTGATTTTTTAATTTTTATAATCAAGGAGCCGCACGCTGTTAAGCCTAAAAATGTTTTAAAAGAGTGCTTATAGTTTTTTTTCTGTTTTTTGCGTCTGCACGAGTCTCTATTATCTGGTTAAGGGGTTTGCTTACTTCTTATACCTTCTTCTACTCTACTCAAGTTATTCTTTCTTTGTTTTCGGCAATTTTGTTTCTTAATTTTAGAGAGTTTCTTTGATTAAAGTCAAGTGTAAGACTCTAGGTTTGGTTTGCTTTATTGTTTTCAATTATATTTTAATAATTTGATCAACTTTTTAAATTAATTAAAAATTGTTTGTTTTTTTTGTTATGACATTTTATACCCCTTGGTTTTTATACTCGATTCTTTATTATTAGACGCTAGTTTAGTCTGACGCAATTTAGATTCATTAAAATTGATTTTTTGTTTAACTTTAATACTCTATTATTATAACTTCTTTTATTGTTTATTCAAAAAATTTTTTTTGTTAAATTTTGAATGCATTTTTACACATATTTTTAATGCAATTAATTTTTTTAATTAAAAACGTTTAATTAAAGTCTATATTTAATTTGAAGCAATATAAAAAGCAGTTCTTTTACTTTAATAACAAAAGAAATAAAATTTCCAATAAATATGGAAACAATGGTTAACCAAATTTATAAATTAAAAAACAATAGCATTTTTTTTAAATTTCTATTACAATTTTTAGACGAAAAACAACTAAAATTTATGTTTTTATATTAAATGAAAATTAGAAGTTAATACTTTTTTTAATTGGTTTTATTTTGTTTTTTACCTCAAATGTTAATTTGTAAATTTTTTTGATTAAAAAATTTGTGAAATATTTTTATCGCGAGCATAAGCCCAAAAATTAAGCATAATATTTATATCCCCTTCCATTCATTCTTCAAAATTTATTCCTTAAAATTAAATTCAAATTAAACAAAATGCCAAATATTTAAATCCAAATTTTTAATGTATTTTTTTTAAGTAATAATTTTTTACACAAAAATGCAAAATTTGTAATTTTTACTTAATTGTTGGAATAATATAATTGTGTAAATAAAATCAATATGTCACTGTCAATACTAATAAAAAAAAAATTTTTGCAGTATCTTTTAGTTTAAAAATTTAATTTTCTATCAAAAATATTTAAACCTATATTAGAGAACAATTTTATTAAATTTTTGTAATTTTTAGTTTACAGAATTGTCTTTTTTTTATAAATAAATTGTAGAAATATTGTTGGAAGGAGAGTTACGTTAAATTTTTTTTAATTAAAGAGAGTCATAATTTGATTAAAAATGGACAAATTTAAAGTTTTTAAGTTGTAAAACAAGTTGTAATTTGCATTTATTTTTTATATAAAAAATACGATTCAATAAATCTTTTTTATTGTAATCGGGTACAAATAATTAATTTAAGGATTGAATCCAGTTTATTTTTTGACTAAAAAATTGTACAAAAAATATAAAGATGTAAACATATTCAACAATTAATTGAATTTTAAGCAATTTTTACAAATTGTCTAAACTCATTTTCAAAAACTTCATTTTTTATTCAATGAATGAATGAATTAAATTTTTGTTCATTTTTATGTTTGTTTTTTTCTTTTTATCTGAATACTTTTGGATATATTTCATACTCAAGACATAAGATGGCGGGAACTAATCTCTAAAACATGCAATAGGTTTCCTGTAAAATTTATATAAAAATTATGTTTTTTGTTTTTCGGTTTATACAAATTTTAACAAACTTTGTAAAAAAGATTTCACTGTTTTTCTCCTTGATTTTATATATTATTTATGCATGCCGTTAATTTAGAAACTTAGGTGTTTAAATTTAAAAATAAATGTTTTGCCTCTAGGTTATAAGTGAATTTTATAAATTTTT
>JANSTW010056389.1:0-11831 GCA_027564275.1 Diadocidia ferruginosa
ATGATCCGCTCGTTTTAAAAAATTTATATTTCGCATATGTTAGATCACACTTGGAGTATTGTGCAGTCTTATGGTATTTAACAAAATTAATTATGGAGCTTTTGAGCCCATTGATAATATAGATAACACGTTTGATGAATTCGACTTGTGGCCGTCAACATTTTAGGAAACTGGTTAATTTGTATTGTTTTTCTAATTTAAAATTTTTGTTTTTTTGCTATGATTTTAAAAGAGGTATGCTTTTTCCCTCTGGGGTTTTTTAATGCAGCCCATTATTATTATTGTATTTTTTTTGTATTGTAATCCTGTATAGGTTTAAATAAATAAAAATAAAATAATAAATTGTGACACTGAAATTGTTTCCGTACCTATAAAAAACAATTTTCAAATGTTCAATGGACACAGGCACAATTACAGTCGCTTTTATTATAAGATAAGTCTCGAATCTTTGACGGAACGTCCGATAATAATGTCAATTAGAATTATTTTATTTGTAAATAAAAATAAAATACAACAAATACATTGATTTATTATTGTAAAAATGGTTTTTTGTATTTTTATTTAATAAGTTATAGGTACATTAAATTAGTTTTTTTTATCATCTAGGTAATAGGTATATTACATAATATATAGATAATTTTGAAGATATACAATAATTCTAACAACCGTTAATATTGATATTGTAAGGCAGGATCGCTCATATAAACACAGCATTTGCATGCAACATCTACAAAATTTAAACGGAGTATAAATTAAAAGGTTAATCATATAATTTTTTTCGATAATTTAAAACAAATAATTATAGTTCCATTACCTTTATTTTTGAATATAGAAATTAAATATCAGTGTATAGAATAAACAGATGTATATACAAATCTTATAATTAATTTTTATTATACAGAGACAAAGAAACTAATAAGAAATAATATAAAGAGAAGACATTAAAAATTAGTCTTTTCTATCGTATTTTATAAAATTTTCTTTTCATTTTTACTATACATTTACATGATATAATAATTTAATAAAATACTATAGAGACGATTTTATGCGTAATTTAATTTATTTAAAACAAATTACAACAAGACCTATATATTATTAACAAAACTAAAGACACAGAGGTAAGCAGAATCAGATAGGCCAATACCTGCATAAAATTGAAGTATTTTATAAGTGATCATGACTGGTGTCGCCATCGTAGTAGGTACTCATAATGTTATTTTCAGATTGCTGGAATTATACATCTCACACACATTTCTCATATATCTTCCACTTCAGACATCATCACTTCCTCATATGCCATGACAAACCATTCCAATATATAGAACAAAGAAGATATAATAACAAAAATTGTTCTATTTCCTATCATTCCACATTTTCACAGCAATCCTGTTATACTTAAGAGTAGTGTAATTACATAAAAGTAAATCGAAAATTTGGAGGTGCCTGAAAATTTTTAAATGGGGGAAAAGTTCTTTCAATTTTCCTGATTTTGTATAGCACAGTGTAATTAATATAATAATATTGTCAATGATGAAAAACCATGTTATCAGATAGAAAAAAATGGGTAAAATGGTCCCTTTATGCATCCTTTTTTTGTAGTTAAAAGAACACGATGATGATAAATTCAACCAGTTTGAAAATTAACATTATTATTTCTTTATTTGTATATGATAAAATTGTTTATAAAATATAAAAAAAAATTAATGTTTTTAAAATTTAAGTTCTAAATATTTACAATGTGATATATTTGTGGTCCTTTTAAAAATGTTTTTAATTAATTATCTTCGTATATTTGTGTTAATTATTATGTTAATTAATATGTAAAATTAAGTATAACTACGCATTTGGATGTTAATAAATTTTTTTAAATATTAATATTTACAATTTTTTAAATATATTTTCGTATATTAAAATATAGAGGACGGAATGTGTTTCAATTTGATTTCATTCAAATAATTTTTAATACGTTTATATATTTTCATTAAGTACACACGTTTCTTTTTAAGTAATATATTTTATTTTAAGTTTTTTTTTTAATTATCTTTAATCTAAAATAAATTAATATAATTTGGTAAAATGGCAAAATATATTGTCTTTTTTTAAGTAAATTTTAAATATTTTTTTGACAGACTATAAGATAAGTTTAACGTTTCAATAATGAATAACAAAAAAAATAATTTTATTTAAAAATGTTAATAAAATATGGATATTTCAAATTAAAAAAAAAAATTTCACTACACAAAATACTTTCAAGGGGATACTTGTAGTGACTCTGCCCGTAGAACAAATTGTAAAACCGTTCAAATGAGCATTGAATGATAATAGTTTTTATGCTTATATTATCTCGTCTACTAAATATATTATGAAATTCAAAATTAATAAAAAATATCTCTCGTATAATGTGGTATATCAAGCTTAAGAGACTCCTTTATTATACGGTCTAATAATAAAATACTTTCATATAATGACAATCAATTAAATTTTAATTAATTACTTTTCTATTTATTTTCGCCAAATTATACCAAATTATTTATATTTTCATCTTAATTATCTATATTTTATTTTCACTTAACTAAATTAAATTCTAAAGCTCGAAAAATAATTATTAATTAATTAATTACGTGAGTGTGTGTGTTGATGTGTTTTGCAATAATACACATAGTATAAAGTAAGTCTTTTGCAATGATTTTTCTTTCTGATTATTAATATTGCTCGTTATTAATTTGAGTTTATATCTTTCAATATAATATCTCTACTAGCATGAAAAAGTCAAAACAAACCGCGGGAAATTGGAGCCAAATACATGAAATTATCATAATATCTCTTGTAAGAGGCCCATAAATAACGATCTGCAATGACAAACATCGGAAAAATCACATGTTCAGCAGTAAATAAAGTCTGGAGTTTATTTTAAAGAAAAATCTTTGTTTTTTAATATTTAATACAATTATTTGTTGGACGGATACATTCAAAATATCACAAAATTCTTTTACACTTTATCAATAGAAGAAGCAACAAGGGGTTTCTTTTTTTAATTAAAAACTATTATTCTCATCGTCGATTTTATTTATTTGTAATTATTTATATTTAATAAAAAAAAAATATTTTTTTATGAAAATTATTCGATTTTAAAAATATAATATGATAAGGACACTTCACTGTACGTTTCCATAGAATGTTTTTTTTAAAGAGCCGGATGAAATGCATCCGCAAGGTGTGAGGGCATAAAATATTGAACAAAAGCTGAAATAATATATAATGAATTATTGGCAGAAAATAGAAAAAGTTATGCGGCCACCAAGAAACAATCACGGCATGCGAAATTTTGTTAGTAAGTGCAAACATTTTGAAGGCGAGTCCAAACTCCTAAGCATTTCAAAACTTTAGAATATTTTTTTTTCTTAAATATTTCGTAATTAACTCATATAAGACCGTTTGGAATTAAAAAATAATCCATCAAAAATGATTTAATCTAAATATTGTTTAAAAAGTGTTATCACTTAAGTCCTAATAATCATATTATGGAATGTATATTGTATAAACCTCTGGAAAAAAGCTTCCATAATCTAAGGTTTATACGCAGGATCTATCCAGGAAATTGTTTTATTACATAAAAAAATAAATTAAACAAAGACCATATTTTTGAAATTATACGAATTTTTAACTTCGTATATTTTCTATATTAAGCTACGACTTGCATGTAAACGTATACGTTGTAAAAAATATTATCAAACACTTTCTTTAATATGATTTTAAATCAATAAAATCTAGTTCACCGACAACTCCCCGAAACGGCAATTCCCCGAAAATACG
Source organism: Diadocidia ferruginosa (assembly GCA_027564275.1). Classification (NCBI taxonomy): domain Eukaryota; kingdom Metazoa; phylum Arthropoda; class Insecta; order Diptera; family Diadocidiidae; genus Diadocidia; species Diadocidia ferruginosa. The sequence continues at coordinate 3,814 of JANSTW010056389.1, forward strand.
ATTCCCCGAAAAGTATATTCCCCGAAACGACAATTCCCCGAAACGACAATCCCCCGAAATGACAATTCTCCGAAAGGACAAATCCCCGAAACGAAGAATTGTTGGTCTAATAGTGCTTAAAAACATTTCTTAGAAGGTAAATTTATAGTTTGTTGTTATTTGAAAAATACACAAGATATTTTTTTCGTGAAAAAGAATTGTTTTAAATAATTTTCCTGTGCCTCAAAATTAAAAAAAAAATTAAAAACTGTAACAAATAAAATTTCAACATACATTTTTTTAGAAAATGTAAAACAATGTTTTTTTTTTCATTTTTAAAATTATGTAATTAAAAATGTAAAAAAAAATAATTGTTTTTTAAACTTTTGTAAATTTCATTTTTTTTTAATTTTCGAAATTTTTTCGGGGAATTGTCGTTTCGGGGAATTGTCGTTTCGGAGAATTTACTTTTCGAGGAACTCTCGTTTCGGAGAATCGTCGTTTCGGGGAATTGACGGTACACCAAATCTATCAAATATATCGATTTAAACTTTAAAGTCATATTCGGAAAAAATCCGTTCCGTGAAAATTTGGTATTGCGAATCTCATTCGGAACATTTAACTATATATGACAAAAAAATATGTCTTGTAATTTTGCGCTTTTTAAATTAATATAGCTAATTTAGAAAGCGCAAAATAATATAACATAAAATAAGCAATAATATTTCGAAAAACTTCCGTTCGGAACGTAATATATAATTATGCCTCAGCTGTGGCTGATATGATTTCTCCAGAAAAATCTATAGATAGCGATAATTTTCTATTTTCATAATAAATATTCTGTAGTCATTCTCCTGGATTTGTACAAATGACAAAAAAAATTGTATGTTATCATATTATGTTTTATCACTAAAGACCTCTGAAATATATACTTAATATCGTAGACTATATATAAGCAAAATTTTCGAATTTATCATATTTTAAATTTATAAAAACACATTACTTGCCTGGGGAAAGACAGTATATAAATCAGGAAAGGTCCTGCAAGTGTGGATCACTATGAGATATACACTAAGATAAATTAATATTAAAGCGTGCAAAAAAAAAAGCCGCGTGGTTGATATAAAAAAAAATATAATAATTGTTATTCAATGTTTTAAATTGACAAATATGCGATTTTTTTCCCTATAAATAATAACGAACAATAATAAAATCATTTTCAATCTAGAAAAAAAAAATACAAAAGAAATCTTTAATTCATGTATTATGCTGAGAGACTAAATATACTGGTGAAATGCAATAGTTGTGATGTCTACAGAATGATTGTGTTATTGATATTGAGAAACACTTTGTTTAATAAATTTTTAAATCAGATCAACAATAATAAAATGATTTAAATATATATACAATAATAATTCGCTTATATTTTAATTAATATATAGAATATGTTAGTTGGTATGTATAGTTAAGTTAGAAGCAACGGATTAGTAGATATTTGAATATATGTTATACGTCATATAAAATAAATATTAATTTGGAATAATATAAAAAGAAAATAGAAAAATATGATTTTAATTTTAGTTAATCGTATCGTTCAGATGCCTTCACCCAATAGTTAAATTTAAAATATTTTGACTTGCCTCGTGGTTTGCACGATATGTGACGTTCAATATATTGGCAAGGACATACAAATGCGGCACAATGCCTTGCTGGCTCAATAATACTGACATCGGCTATTCCACGTATTACTTCGTTGCCCCATCTGGACGCATAACGAAGAAATAACAGCGTTCCACGTTCCTGCAAACCACCAAACAAATATAGTTTTTTTCATATTAAATAGTTATGCAAAAAAATGAAAATTGATGAAATTGGTTTTAAGCTAAAGATTTCTCGTAAAATTGTAAAACCCATCACCATACATTTATACGCTTAACGACATTTCGAATCTAAACTATATTCTATATTCTTATAAATTGTAATACTGAGTTGTGACTGTGTCGCGCATTTTCTATCAATAATCATAAAAATAACAACACAAAAACATCGCAAAATTAACAAAATATTCTTTGGCTAATTAAAAAAAATGCAGCTCTTCTTCTTTGTTAAAAAAAACTTTCGTTACACATTTGGAACGCTTCTAAATAGAAGTATTTTAAAACCAAAAACCAGTTCTACTACATAGACCGGAGCAACAGGATTTTTTTGAATTATTTTTCGGTTTATTGTGTAAAACTTCTTCGATAAATTGACATGGACACATTGAACTTTGCAAGTGACGAGGTGCCTCGTGCATACCATTTGCCTCGACAATCCAATCGAGTCGTCTGCGCAAAAACTCTTTTCCCCACCGTTGTAGATAACGTAAAAATAACTGTTCACCCCGAGCCTTTGAAAATATATTCCAATGTCAATATAATCAAATCATCAAAATCAAACAATACAATAAATTAATGCAAGCTTCATAGATATTATAGGTAAGCGCATCAAGTTAGCTTTTCTACATATTATACAAACATACATTTGTGTTTTTGCTTGGTGATGTGGTTGGTACAATAGAAATTGAATTAATAAGGTACCGGTGACGTCACGCCATATTATTTATTCTACAAGATTTTGTATGTATTCTATGCGCACACCTATAATATCTATCAACCTTGAAACTAATGTTAAAATAAATTTGAAAAATTACCTGCTTCCGTGAGACTCTTGTTGTATTACTGCCCTGTATGACGATATCATTGGCCGCAACATCTAAACGAGACTCCCAACCCGGCTCAATTGCAGTGCCATTTTGTTCGTTTCGTTCGATAAATTCATTCAAATAATTGACACATTGAACTGGTTCATAGTACATAAAACACAGGTTTACTTTATGACACGATATTCGGCCACGGTCATCTAGTACCAGTATTATCTTATGCCTCAACAATTGTTTATTAACGGAGGCCATACATCGCTCCAAACCACGTGACAGTCGCAATTTAATCCACATACAGAAAAATATTGCCGCAGCATTGAGGAAGAGCCAGCCAACACCCAAACTGAATAGGGCAATGCCAACTAAACCGGAAAACAAAAGTCCCAACAATACGCTAAAGGCAAAAATGATCCAACAGCACAGAACCCGTTTATAGCAAATGTTGTACAAGGTGAATCGGTAATCATTCACTAATGTTTCCATTGCATGAACGTATTCTTCAACGGTTAACTATAAGAACAAATAAACATTTACAAAATTATTGTTTTTTATTTTATCTGGGAACTACACCAGAGCAACTTGTTGCGCTACTCTTTTTTTGTCTTTTAGCTTCATAGCTTGGTCCATGAAGTAATGCCTATTTTACACTGTTTGTGTCTAAAAAACAGACTTGTAACAACAAATTTAACAAAAATCCATTTACGCATTTGATAAAATAAATCCTGTAAGCAATATAAATATTACAAAATATTTTAAAATTTGTTCCCCGCAGACTGTTTTTAGACACAAACATAAAGAGAGACATATGCTAAAAAATTAATATTGAGGTATTCTAAAATTTTTTCAAAAAATGTTCGACAAATTTTTAACAAATTTGCAAAAATAAATCGGTCGAACCTTGTGCCTATACCTATTAGTGAAAAGATCTAAAACTACAAATTCTAAGGTACAAGCAAATATATTTAAAAAAAAAATTACTACGTGGATCGATAGGAGAGCTATTAAAAATAGTTGCGCAACAAGTTGCTCTGGTGTAGTTCCCAGGTTAGAGATAAAAAAGAAATGGCCAGTGACTTTGAAAATTGACTTTAAAATAATAAGAGTATTGAGAAAATTAAAAATAAAAATTGGGACGAGACAATGAATTCTTCAATCCGCCACAAAAGAACTACTCAGAATTAGCTCAGTAGAAGTATTAAATTTGTAAAAAAAAATACTAACTGTTAGGCCCTGTGCCATTAGTTCCTCGGGCACTAGTTCAGGACGAAAAACGGCCGGAGTTATCCATGGCCATTTTGTATTTACCGGTAACAGTGTAACAATTATGTCTCCATTAGCTGTAACGAAATTTAATTAAACATTTTTATTTGAAAATTATCTGCATTCTCACCAAAACCCTCTCTGACACGACCCGACGATAGTTCAATCGTTCGCAGGCCTGGATTTGAGTTTGTCGTCACCGAAACCGAAGATGTTATTGGAATATCAATTACGGCTGGATTGGATTGTTCATTTGGTAACATTGATGTTGGTGATGTGGTCGGTTTAAATGCTATGTGCACACTTTCCGTGGGCAGGACAGCCGCTGTGGGCACTTTGTTTGTGCGTGCCGGAACCGAAGGAGCTTGTATGGTCGGTGAGATATTTGCCGGTGATGGAGTGCGCTGTTTTAATAAAAAAAAATTACTAATTTATTTAAAATATTTCATATTACTTGCCCAAGAGTAACTATAACTCCATTCGGGTATTTTGGTCAAAAAATAAGTCATTTTATCATAATTCTATTCTTTTTTTACGAAGGTCTTGGGCTAAGTGAAATGCTTATAACTATAGAAGACCCCTCAAAACTATCCCTAACAATTTTACAGACCAAAAATGTCTTCAAACATACTTTCTCCAACTGAATATGGAAATTGATAAAAAAGATAAGTTTGTTGTTTTTCGTAAATCAATAAAAAAAAAATTGTGTAAATAGCTCGTATGTGATTAAATGTTTTTCTACATGTTACCAGGGTAATTTATGATGTATTAATAATAAAATTATATACACATTCCTTTCGTATAAATCAAATATAGACATTAGAACCTACATAAATGTATATATGCAGTAAACTGTTACTCTATATGTAATTAGGTTATCTTTAAGGGTAAAGTATGTATAGTTTTTGTTATTCTATACTTTTATTGTCCATATCGTATTCCATAACCGGTAATATTTAAAAAAAAATCAGCGATATAACATATTAACACCCCAAGACATAACGCCCAACCGCTTAACAAGCTTTTTTCTAATTCTAAAAACAACATATCAGCCAAAACCATCGCTTTGTTTAAGATTTTTAGAAAAAAAATTTATCGTTATTTAGCGGTTTAAGGTGTGCGCACACTTAGGCGATTGGAAGAGGCGCGACGCGACGCGATTAAAAGATTCAGTTTTTTTTATATTTGTTGTTTTTTGTATGCTCAAAAACTGACTCTTTCAATCGCGTTGCCTGCTATCGCTTGCTGTCGCCTAGATGTGCGATATCCTTCAAGCTTGTTATTAAAGCTATTGGGCGTTATGTCCTGTCACCAAAAACATCAAAATTACAAATTATTTTTGAAATTACTGAAATCATTCGAGAAATCCCGAAAATCAATGAAGATATTACTGAAATCAGATAAGAAATCATTTCTGAAATCGTAAATCATTCCAGTAATCCGAAAATCATTTCACAAATCAGAAATATAATTTCGAAAATTATTAAAATCTTTTCAGAAAAAATGAAAGAAATTTCAGAAATTACTGAATTTATTTCGAAAATTATAGAAATAATTTTTGAACTTATTGAAATCATTTCAGAAATTACGAAAATCATTTCAAAAATTACAAATTATTTTTGAAATTACTGAACTCATTCGCTAGAAATCCCGAAAATCAATGAAGATATTACTGAAATCAGATAAGAAATCTGAAATCACGTAAATCATTCCAGAAAGCCCGAAAATTATTTAAAAAATCAGAAATAATTTCGAAAATGATTAAAATCTTTTCAGAAAAAAATGAAAGAAATTTTAAAAATTACTGAATTAATTTCGAAAATTTTATAAATAGTTTTTCAGTAAGTTAAATCATTTCAGAAAACATTAAAATCATTTACAAATCAGAAATAATTTCGAAAATTACACAAATAATTTCTGAGCTTACTGAAATCATTCCAGAAATCCCGATAATAATTTCACAATTTACAAATAATTTCGAAAATTTCTGAATCATTTCATAATTAAAATAATAATACATTAGAAATTTCGCAAAAATTACAGAAATAATTTCTTAAATCACGAGTACTTAATTTCCGAAATTACTCAATTCATTTCGGAATGACGAAAATCATTAATTTCGAATTGCAGAAATTACTAAAATCATTCCAAAAATCCCGAAAATCATTTCGAAAATTACTGAAATCACGAATAAGTCGATCCAGATAAATTACTGAATTCATTCTAACTATAAATTACTGAAAATCATTTAGGAAATCAAGAAAATCATATATAATGTCGTAAATCACAGGTATGATTCTGGAAATAATTTTAGTGATCCCAATAACTACGATTTTTACCCTAAAATGTTCAAGATTCTTATCTTATCTATAGCATAATGTCTATAGTCGCTGAAGTTTAGTGTGATTTTCTTAAATGCCATGTACCTGAGAGATTATTTGTTCTATGATAAATACAAAACAATCTCCAAAAATATTAATTAATCTTCATTCATGAATCACCCAATCCATACTTAGAGCAATATACAAATTCTATATGCGTGACGACAACGTACTGACAATATTTTTGATTGTTTACTTGTTGTGGTCACACGCTACTGCACACATGTTACGTAAATGTTTTATTAGATTAGAAAAATAACAACAATTTAACCAAAATACTTACAAATTAGAATAAAAAAAAATACAAATTTACCTGACGTTGATCAGGCGGCGGTGGTGACAGAGCCGCCACCACTCCAGTTTCCATTTTATTCTTTAGATCTCCATTCTCTTCAACTGGTTTGCTGCTGTCTAAACGTTTTCCTTCATCTTCAAATTTAACCCATGTTTTCGGTTTTGAAATGGGTGCAATTTTAAGTTCATCTTCGAAATAATCATCTTCCGATTCGGTTTCGCCCAGTTGAAATGTTGGTGATGCAACGACAGCATCCTGTTTCTTACCCTGAACATTATTTATTTGATTTGCCGTTGCGGCCGATTCACCTGTTGCTTTCGTATCTTGTTGATGTGATAGTTGTTGTTGTTGTTGCTGGTGAACATTTAATGGATCTTCATAAAGATCTGTTGGTTTTGATGACGCAACATGATCTATTTCATCTTTTGTACTCATTTTTCTTATAAGATTTCGTTCACCAAATCATTAATTTTATTTATAGCGCAATTAAACTTAATTATTTATTCAGGTAAATTATGTATACGTGGAAGACGTTCGCTCAATGTGATTATAATGTAAAAGCACCGCTTCTAATATTTAATCACAAAAATATTATAAAAATAAATAACACTTAAATTTACGACACACCCAATACAGCTACCGCTTTGCAAGATCTGCGATCAAATCATGCAGCCAATTAACATGAAAAATTTGTTAGGTAAAAAAAATATTTAAATCAAAATGCAAATGTTGTACCTGCGTTTTTCTTTTGTAGTGAGCTTCTGTGCGATGAAGGTGTTTTTGTTGTTTATCGGAATTTTTGGAAATTGTACTAGAATATCATACACTGTAAAATTTATCTATGGAAAATTAATTGCAGGTGTATAGATAACGTGGCATGTCCTATTCTATACCAAGTTTGCTGCAGAGCGCGGTATACATTAAAAAAATGATCCATCCCTAGTAGACATTTTTCAAAAAATCTGCAAAGACTTTCTTTTATCCATAGTGGAAACATGATCGATTTCGGCTACAATCTCCGCAGAAATTTATATGGAGGTGGTCCGATTTTCCATCAAATACATTCATAGATATGTTATGTAATAGCTGTATTATCATAGAAAATAAATTACAAAAGAAACGGAGAAATTTTGAATTTATTCCTTGCCCGCAAATTCACTGAAGAAAAAAAAAATGGCCAGACATTGAACTAAAAGTTTAAACAACAACGCATGCGCAAAATTTTTTTTTGACATGTATGCGGCGAACGACTTTGCAACATATTTTTTTATTCTCCATTTATAGACTTATATTGATGATATCATATAGGAACCTACAGTTTTAATTGGATTTCGAACCACTCGGCCAGAATTCAAATCACTATTGAAAAGCTACAACACAAATCTTTTTTGTGAAAAACATC
>JANSTW010056400.1:0-11830 GCA_027564275.1 Diadocidia ferruginosa
CAGCCTTTCTTAATACAATTTTTTAATGATACAATAATTCAATCGTCAAAACAAAAAAACGTCCCTCTATAATTTTTTATATATATTCTAGTCTGTCATTAACTCTAATTTGCCAACATACAGAAGTAAAATACTAAAATAGTCGCTTTTTATAGTAACTATTAGTAGAATACGAGAAAAATTTAATTATTAAAAATTGTAAAAATCAGGTTCCAGTGGCCTATTTCTCTATAAGTAAGGTATGCAAAGTTAGGCAGTGGATAACATCACTGCTTTGCATTAAGGTGTTTGTGAGTTGCACATTCTGTTTGGCTATAATATGATACTAACAGAAAGGGGTTCCTCATTTAGTGTAAAACCCGCATCACTGATTATTCCAAAAATATGTTCAATGCAACCTGCTGACAATAATTAACTTTTGAAGTAAAGGACACGATTAATAAGTTATGCAAATGGCTGGGCTCACGAATCAAATGGGATCCTAAATTATTAACTTATATATAATCTATATTATGTCCTCTTCGCCAAATTTACAAACATCGGTCAACCCATAATTCTTCGCATGTGCATGTTTAGGAAGTTTTGGGGTCAGTAATGATGCTAACAAAACCACATCTGTTCTATCGAGCTCGACGCTTTTTACCGACTAGCACAATCTATTTTTAATAATACAAGCTTTTTGCTGCGGAATGTATTATTTTGCCCAAAAATAGTGTGTTTTTTTTCGAGGAGATATTTTGTTAAAATTAATAAGCTCTATATGCTAATATTTCTCGGCCATTTTTAGAATTAAAATCGTATCTTTGACCTAGAGACTTTAAATGCAATTCCAGAAAATGGGACTGGTGTAAAACTTTCTTGCGTCTCATATTTTACGGACAGAGGGACAGACTGACGGACGGACTTTTTTTTAGATTTTTTGACTCAGTGCATCATTAAACGAAAAAAAACATGGTCCTGGCAATTTGACCATTTTGACCTAAATTGAAGCTTGTACTATTTAAGTACACTACAATATCCATATATATGATATGGATTTTTTTGTATGTATAGTAAAAGCAACAAATTCAGTTATTAAAGAAATATTGTATGATAATTATATGCAATTACTTATCATCATCATATAATCGTTTACTTCACTCATAGATTTAGTATTATACAACCTCCTTGACTTCACTACAAAGCTATATAGGATCAATGCAATTATTATTAACATTAAATGATTAATATTATTTTATTATAACACAAAAGATTAAATAAATAGTGGCCCACTGCAAAAAAACCAAAAAAGCGTAACTGACGAAACTTAAAAAAAAAAATCAGAAAAAGCATTTTTTTAGCTATACTAATAATAATTGTTTTTGAGTCAGAACTTAACATTTATTAGAAGGAAAAAATCCAATAAATGAAATAAATGTACATTTCATCTATTACAATATTACATACTTAATCTAAATATATATTATGATTAAAAAAATATTGCAATGATAATAATAATATATAATTATAAGCTAGTATATGAAATTATATATATTATATATAATATATCACGCACAATCACATATACATACAGCAGAAATGAGCTTTTATATTTCCCCTCTTCCTTTAAATCACTAAAAATTAAGCTCAATATAATAATAAAATACAAAAATATAGGTATAATATATAAGAACTTATTCAAATAAATACTATGTTTATATACATGGATGTATAAAATTATACGTATTTATAGTATATAGGATATATATATTACAGTATTTTATTTAACTTGATAATAATGAATTTTCATATGTGATTTTTTGTGTAAAACGATGAACTTATTTAAAATCTAATACAGCGGATTTTTAACTTAAAATTTGTTAGACCCACTGATGAGTGAACTAATATAGGTTCCGAAATAGTATTAACAGCTACTTTTTTCGAACATCAATTTTTTAAGAAGAGCTCAGGATATATTAACCTATATTATTGACTATTGTTATATTTAAATTAAAATCCTTGTACATAGTCTAAACGTCTATAGCTACGGCTTCTATTGAGACGAAGACGTCCAACGTATACGTCTCCATAGAAGCCGTAGCTTTAGATCAGAATCCAAAAAGTCCTTTATTACCCTTTTTATTTAAAGGCTTTCTACTAGTTTTACAATAATATGCAAAGGCAATGAATGTATCACTTGCAACATACTACAAAAATTACAAAAAGCTCAAAATATTTAAATAACCGATCAGCTGCCCGCATATAACATAAATGTAACTGTCCGAATGCATTGGTATTAGTTAGTTTATTACTAAATTAAACATATAATTAGGAGTTTATGGAACGATAACAGTTAGCTATAAGAGCCGAAAATTCTCACCACCAACACAATCCCACATGGTGGTACATACATCTATAGAAAAAAAGTTTTAGGTAAAAAGGCAAAACTTTTTTCAAAAAAAAATTTTTTTTCGTGTTTTCGTCCAAACACGCATAAATACATTTAAACGACCTTTGACAATGATTTTATAACTGCAGACAGAGTGGTATATATATTTATATATAGTAAATATTGTAAAAGAGTATCCGAAAAGAAAAAAAAATAGTTTAGCAGAAAATTTGTAAGGTTGAAAAATCTCAGTCTATGTCGATACCGCAAAGGGATAGCATCGCATATTTTTATAAATTCATTTTTTTGGTTTTTTTGTTTTGTATGTTGTTTTTTTTTGGTAAATTCTAAGTCATTTTTTTAAAGAAATTTATATATAATTTTTTTAAAACTGTTTTTTTTTAAAGTGCAGTGATAAAAAAAGAACTTTTAAAAAGCGAAAAAAAAACTTTTTTTTAAATATTTTTAACGTGAATTAAAAATAAATTAATAACTTTTAAAGTGAATATAGCCAAAAACAATTAATGGTTTTTCTACAATTTTTATGGAATTTTGTATGGATTTTTAATATCACAAATTTATAATATTGAAACGATAATAAGGTAATTTTTTTAAACAATTTTTTAATTAGAATTATAATTTATAGTTTATAAGTTTTAAATTAAATAATTTATAATTTTTTGTAATTTAAATGTTACCTTTAACACTACTATCTATATTCTATATAATTCTATAATTATAAAAATTAAAAAAAAACAATTTGTTACTGTTCTGATTTCCATTATTTAAAAAATACAATAAAAATATTATTAATTTTATATAAAAAATCACAAGAATAGAGTACCTGAATAGTAATTTTAAATTATTATTATATTATAATTTAAAAAAACCATATAATTACAATAAAATTAAATTTTGATCATATATACGCATGATACAACTTATAACCGGATTGATTAGCTCGATTGCAGGCTATATAAATTATTTTACGAGTAAAATTACAAAGTTTCTTTGTCAAATTAAATAATTTCAATGTTACACTTTTTCCAATATTGTATAAACATTACAGTTACCAATTGTACTTTCAAGTCTAAATTACATTATGTTGCAGTAGAAAATATAGAAAATATTTCTTTTTTTTCTAAAGCATATAATTCTGTTCTCTGAATAAATCTGAACACATTTAAAATTTAATTGTAATCCATTATTTTATAAATAATTGTTACTACCTATATGCCATCTGTTTGCATAAACTATATATAAAATATATAGAAAAATTGCACCTTTCTACTTATGTGGCATGTCAATTGTCATCCTTTATTCATTTATATTATTTTGTATTTTCAAGTAAATCCTTTTTTCCAAATAATATATTCTTTTTTATGGTTGTTATATAAATAATTCATATTGAACTTGATGCAAACTCATATAAGATATAAAAAAATGATTATGTTAATATTATTCAGCGATTCGTCAACGTACAAAAGACGGTTTTTTTTTCATTGGTCATCCAAGACAAATTATAGTCTGGGCTGGCACCTGGTTAAGTGTTAAAAAACCAGTATTTACTGAAAACTTTTGATTGTTTTTTTATTGAACTTATACGCAATTCAGAAGATTACACAGCTCAACAAAAAAAACAATTTTTCTTTCTCCTAAAATGTATTTTATGATTTTTCTTTTTATTATGCCTTAAAATAAAGAAATAATACACATAGTTTGTAAAAAGTTTGGTTTTGTGGTAGTTATGAAATCCTTTGAATTTTCTTCGTAAGAACCCCATACCAAATCTCAAAATTCAAAATCAAACTTTTTCAGGTCATATATTTGTTTTCGTCTATCATTTCGAAATTTCATACTTTCTTATAAAAGTCGAAATTCATGTTGAGTAGTGTTATATACATATAGATATTTTGCTAACTGAAACTTAACAAAAAAATCATTGCGAGAGCGCACTAAGAAAACTAAAATACTGATTGCATATAGATATTTTATTTAATTAAAAAAAAAAACAACACTACAACACAAAATTCCATAATCCTTTTAAAGGGACATCACTTGCTTCGCATACCAAAAAAATTTCCAATATTTCATAAAAAATTCCGAAAAAATTAACTTTAAAAAAAAATCTAGACTAAAATCATATTTTCATAAAACACTACATAATTAATTTTCAGAAATTCTATACAAAAGTATTGAGGTGATAAAAAATTAATGTATATATGTAATGTCCCTTAGTCACTTATATGCCAATAAATAACAATCACATTTTATGGACTAGACATGCAAATTAAGCTTCTTAAAAAAAATGTTTTTTTACAATACCCAAAATCATAGCCTTACAATAACAACAAATATTATGATTCACTGCAAAACATAAGTTTGACCGATGAACAAGGTTTTTTTTGTTCAAAGCAAATTTAAATATTATTACAAGTATCCTTATACATGTATAAATAGGTATACAAAGTGTTAAAAGGAACAAAGTACAATATATTAAATGGTAAACAAATATACACATTTTTACCCAAGATAAGGATTGTTATCCCGTTAACGCATGTCTTCACAAAAATATGGTTTCAAAAGTCAGGCCAATTTCTTTTGTTTGAGATTTTTTTTTCTATTTTCATTTTTAAATTGGTTTTTATTACATCACTGGCAGCAAAAAAAAAATATTAGTAATTTGGGTTAAAAAATGGCCCGTATATAATATTTAAATACACATTATATATATACTTGAAATTTAGCTCACCCTTTTTAGCATATAAAAATATCATAAAAAAAATCTAAATAATTTTTACTCCAGAATAATTCTAAGAAGTGAAAATTTTGATTATTTTATGATTCTAGAGTAAATTTACAAACAAAAACAAAATCTCGTTTAAATAAATTTCGGTTTTTATAACATACTTGTTTGGAAAAAAAACGTTAAAAATCCTCCGAAAAAATATTTGGTTTTTTCTATTATTACTTCATGGTCATCGTATAACGAAAAAAAAAATTGTTTAAACGAGATTATTAAAAACAATTTAATAAATAATTAAAAACATTTTAAGTTGTTTTTTTTCGTACAGTTTATATACCCTCAAGTGATTTGTTAATGAAATTTTTATATTTTTTTTTTCGAATTTAATTTTATGGTAAATATTATTTAATTTAACATTTGTTGGTTCTTTGTACATTATCAGTTATTATTATTAAACCAAAAATAATGTATTGCTTGTATTTACATTACTATATTAATGGGACGAGTGGAAATTTTACAAAAATTACAATTATATTATTATTGGTTATTTGTCTCTATAAATATTAACATTTTTTCCATGAAATCGCATATTTTATAATGCGCATATTATCAAACTATTTAGATATTTATAGTTATTTTTTTAAGTTATAATAATATTAATTTTTATAGATTAATTAATATTTTCGATTATTATATGATTATACAGTGGCTAAAGCATTTTGTCGTTCTTGGTCCATTGTACTGCGATTTTTTACATTGCTTATTAAAAATTGTCAACATACAACTTTGCTGATATTTCGGTCGTTGAAGTTTTTTGAAATATTGACTATAATATATCAACATGAAATGTTGAATGTACGCCATATTGCATATTGCTGAGGAATTCCACTAAAAGTGTATTGAAAGTTCATGTGCTTCTGTCTTATTTCACTCGTTTTTTCACTAGCAAGATATTTTAAAAATAATAAAATATTTTTTTGGGAAAATAAAAAGTAATTAAATTGAATGTACTTTTCTCAAAGTAAGATCATTTCAGCAGAAAATACAGAACATATTTAAAAACGTACAATCAATTAATTAACAATATATAGATAATTATCTTATTTTTTTTCTCGGAACTATAAAGTATACGTGACCAAATAATATTTAAAATACGTATGATATATATAAAGAGGATTATTTTATCAAAACACGTTTTTTAATTAATATAATTTTAAATAGATGGAAACGCATTAAGTTTAAACCTAGTTATATGTTTATATAATAAATAGACAAGGTTTTAAACGAAAATTATTTTATATAATGATTACTATAGAAGCTATACTGATGCCTTTGCATTTTATTGGTATAAATTGGAAAATAAGAGTGTGGTTGCTCATCTAAAGTGTAAATTCAACCTCTTCCTCAAACGGCACTCTTCTCTCCTAACAAAAGTCACCTTATTCCCAAAAAAATTATTAATTTTCTTTCAAAGTGTTCATTGTCCTCAAAAAGGCATCCCGTTTCCCTATAACTACAGTTGATATCCGCGCTAAAAAGTCATACTTAACTTTTACTCCAGTTTTATTATAATTATTAACTCTTCTTCCAAATATCCCCTTGTTCCCTAAAAAATTTAAAATTTTCCCTGAAAATTCTCCTCTTAGTTAAAAATGCATCCCGTTTACCTAAAACTTGACTACGCGGTAATAAGTCATATACCGACTACCCTCACAATTCTTGCCCCAAAGAGTCACCCATAGTGTTTTAAACCAATATTTTTTTAAAAATGTCTTTTGTCAATTTTGAAGTAAAGGGCTCATATATTATGATAAAGATATACATATATTTAGTTAATGTTACATGGCAGATTAAAGATTAAAATGTCTTATTCATTGACCGCAAATAACAAACAAATCTCTATATATTAAGTAAAATGAAGGCATTTTATTATCTTTATACATAATTTCGATAAAAAACGCGTTAATATTATATAACCAATAAAAAACACTTATTTTCCTGCAGATAAAAAAATAAACATAAATTGTCGTCACCATTTTCTTTTTTATTTACGTAAATTTTTTTCTTATATACCACCATAACATCCATATATATATAAATATACGTTTATATAATTATATATACATAAAAAAAAACAAATATGAAAAAAATCTATATACTTACATATAAGAGAAAAGCCTGGTTTAAAAAAAGGAAAAATCTTAAAACACATATTTTGGGAATATATATATTGTTGTATATGAAACGAATTACATCTCACATTTGTATATAATATGGGTACATAAAGCCACTCACCCTACTTTATATAAAAATGTATACGATTTTTTTATTTATATACATTTATTTATAGCACGCAAGCGCATTCACACCCTTTTTTATAGTATAAAATTCCATATTAAAAATATATATCCCCTTCGAATCGTTTATCGCATTATATTTTTATATATGTAAAAAGGTATACACACTTTTTTCGAAATAATTTTCAATTTTTTTTTGTGTCCCTTTAGTAACATTTTGGTTGGATGTGATGTTTTTATATAGTTGGAACCAAAATGTGTGTGAAAAACTAGCATTGTAGGGAATTTTGTTATATAAGTAAAGTAACTACTTATATAAATATTGGCATGCGACTCACATTTCCCTCACACAAAATGACAAAACACACAATATTATATAGAAACGTATATATAACGTCAAAATGAAAGAATTTCTATATTTTCTAAATAGAAAAAATAGAAATTAAGATAATTTTTTTCGGCCTATATTATAGGTACCCCTTTTTTGGAATATTATATAAATAAAATTATATTGTACAAAATGAAGAGCATTTTATATTCTCATATTACTATTTTAGGGTAAAAATATGTACAAATATAAATGCTTACATAGTACACCACACGTACCTTTTTGTATAATATTCTTATATTATATTAAATGGAGGTTTTGCCTGCGTCGACATCCACCCGCAATAAAATAAATAAACACACAGAAAAAACTTATTTTTATTAAAAATGAAATTGTTTATTTAGCTTTTATTGATTCTGTAGTATAGAAATAGTATCTGTATATTTTAGTATAGCACAAAATTCCAATATTATAGTATAAGGAGTGAAATTGTGTATATACCCTTTTTAGATGTCAAAAACCCATATATGAAAAAAAATAGTTCGAAAAAATATGGTTACCCATTTTTATAAACTAATAATTACTATAAATTTTAATTGCAAATTATTTTATACTCACTATGCTCAAAACATGCAATAGTTTTTGCTTTAAAATTTAACATTGAACCGACTTTACAAAAAAAATATAAACATCACCAACTAAACAATAATTTCGAATCGGGAAAATTATTATCGATGTAAACGTACAATAAGTGGTACAAAATTTCACTTCTAATATATCCTACATTTTTATAAAAAAGATTGTGTCTATAAAAAGAAATACTACGCAATATAAATATACGAATTTGCTTTTTCTTCCTTTTGTGTTTATAGGTATATGTATAATATTTTTGTAGCAATTAAATGTTAAATGTAGCTTTTAAGAATTATTTGCAAAAAAACAACTTTATATCTATAAATATAGACTTGAAGAAATTTCGAATTTCGACCCATAATTGGATAATTTGGTAATATGAAAAATTTTGTGCTAGACGGTCTATGAATAATTTATAATTACAAAGTTTTTTTTATTGTTTATTATTATTTATCGACCGAAATTTTTTTCTTTAGATTTCTAAAATATTCCAAATATTCCACGAGCTTGACGGTCATATTTATTTAAATTAAAACAGTTTAAAATATAAATATTTTAAAATCTGTTCATTTGCTTGACGTTTCACCTATAATTTGTATAATTGAACAACTAAATTTTAGTATTTGTGATTTATGTAATTGATGATTAAACTAAAATATTGACCATTTATTTTTTATTATATACTATTATATAGTCAAATAGAATAGTAATAGATTTGTTTTTTTTTTTTACAGAGAACTAAAATAAAAATGCATAGCTGGGATATGATGCCACCAACAAATTACGATCATAATTGGTGTACAACACAAACAATGCCCACCATAAAATCGGAACCACAAGATATAACCAACATAAATCCTTACGGCACAGACCATAAAATGCCAACAGAATCAAATCCAACATCACCGCAAAGTATGGACAGTGGTGATTCAACACATCATGCAGCCTATTATGCTGAACAACTGCATGGAATGACCGCCAATTTACACGCACAAAATATGCATAGACCTTTGGGTTTTAATCCATTGACACCGCCCGGTTATCCGAATGCAATGATTCCAACACCTGCCAATATACATCATACCTCAACAGGCCAAACAAATTTAGCCGCACATAACCAACTGCAACATCAGACAACGCCGTATCGACAATTCATCAAAGAATCGAGTCATTTTCCGGTAAATACAGCATCACTTACGCCTAGTCATACGCCACCCATGGACGACACACCACCGAAATCACCAAAATATCTGAATGAAACGCCCGAAAAAGATATCGATAATTTGTCAAACATTTCGGGAGATGGATCTATGGATAGTGAAGACGATGATAACATTCGTACGCCAAAGGTTAATTCGCACGGCAAAGTGAAAACATTTAAATGTAAACAATGTGATTTTGTAGCCGTTACAAAAATGACCTTTTGGGATCACACAAAAGCGCACATAAAACCGGAGAAAATGCTTAAATGTCTGAAATGTCCATTTGTCACCGAATACAAACATCATTTAGAATATCACCTTCGTAACCATGACGGTTCAAAACCTTTTCAATGTAATAAGTGTAGCTATAGTTGTGTCAATAAGTCAATGTTAAACTCACATCTTAAGTCACATTCAAATATCTATCAATATCGATGTGATAATTGTAGTTACGCCACCAAATATTGTCATTCCTTGAAATTACATCTAAGAAAATACGAACATAAACCAGCGATGGTATTGAATCAAGATGGATCGCCAAACCCATTGCCAATAATCGATGTATACGGAACAAGACGTGGACCGAAAAATCGATCTGGTAAACGCGAAAGCAATCAACAAAGACTACAAAATGCACTGGCTCAACAATCACAAAAATCATCTCAGCAACAACAACAACATCAACATCAGGCACAACAGAAACAACAATTTCAAAATATGTTGCCGACAATGTTGCCAAATCCATTTGCAAATATGTTAAATTTTCCATATCTCAATCTTAATTTCCAAATGCTGGCCGCCCAACAACAAGCAGCATTGGCACAATTTAGCCCAAATATGGATGATTCCAAATCACATACGGACGATGACGATGATTTAGAGCGAGACATGGACGATTGTGATGATGAAGACATCGATATGCCCGAAAATAATAACAATGACCATCAAAAAAATACAGATTGCCTTGACCTATCGTCGCCATCACCACGAACCCCAACCACCCTACGTCAATTTGAAGAGTCAAACGATGAAAAAATTACTACCTCAACATCAATGGAAGACATTGAAGATGAACATCTAACAAAACATAATATGCAAGACAGTCCATTGAGCACACCGTCATCGTCGAAAAATCGACGAAAAGGACGTGCATTTAAATTGGATATGATGAAAGAAAATGAACAAAATGAAGAAGAAATTCACAGATTCCGTGAAAATAAGAATGCAGAACATCAAATGGAGAACACAACAAATACCAAGTCAAATTTAAATGGATCTGAAGCATCAAACAATTTGAATATTTCAATAAATCCACCACAATCACCTTCATCATCATCGATTTCAACAACTACTGCCGCTGCCACTGTTACTGAAAAGAAACAACCGGAAGATTCATCAAAAGTACAATCATCAGCATCCTCAGCAACAACAACCACCACAACAACAGCATCTACTTCAACAACATCTTCCTCATTTTCCGCTCAACATATATACGAATGTAAATACTGTGATATTGCCTTTAAGGATGTTGTTTTGCATACAATTCACATGGGATATCATGGCTATAACGACGTATTTAAATGTAACATGTGTGGTGAGAAATGTGATGATTGTGTTTCATTCTTTTTGCACATTGCCAGAAATTCACATTCATAGATTGAACAATTTGAAATTGTTTTAAATTTTTACAAAATATTGAATATTTTATTACAAACTGCAGTCATTTTTTTTTAATAATAATTATTAATATTTTCTTTTTGTTTTTTGTATTACTTTAAAAATTTTGTCAATGCGAAAAGCTAAATACTATTTATATTAAAAATCATCATAACAGTATATTACAAATAAAGTAATATAAAGAAACCTATAAAGGCAAAACTATAAATGCTGTCACAAAAAAAACTTTATTATTTTCTGTAGTAAAAAAATATTTGAACATAAAACGTATCCTTTTTTTGACAAAATAGAAAAAAAATCTCAAATTACAAACGCATTCAAATTAGTTTCCGTTAATGGCCGAATATTTCATCGTTGATTTTTTAAATACATTTTTTTAAAGCATATTACAGCTATATAGAAAAAAATGTGTTAAATACTTTTTCAGTGAAGCCTTTAATTTCATATTTACTGTATAAAAAAAATTATTTGTTTTATTATATGCCGTCAAAAAAATGTTTGTTTCGAAAAGTAAGAAAAAAAATACCAAATTACATTTTTTAAAAACATAAAAATAAAATAAAAAACTCTCACAATTTT
>JANSTW010056411.1:0-11828 GCA_027564275.1 Diadocidia ferruginosa
ATATTACTTATATTTTTTATTTTATTTTTGTATCATTATATGTATTTTGTTATGAGAAAAAATCTCATGGGGGGGGGGGTTTAACCCCTGTAACCCAACACCCCCCTTAAATACGCCACTGAGGACTGACGTAGTGACGAAACCCATTTTTGAGGTGTGATTTCATATACAACAACAACATTAATATATTTTAAAATTTAGGAAGACGGCTATCGGTCAACGAAAGGTGAATATGTTTGCAATATAATTTGCTATAGGTAATCGCCTGAGTCTTAAAAAATTGTATCAATTTACTTATAACTTCAAGATTTGCACTATTTCTAGGCTAACCCGTCATCAGTAGCGTCGGATGAACATTCAACACCATTGCCAAATAGATATTTATCTTGATTTCATCTAAGGCTTCAAGTAGAATATAGCTTAAGCGAATTTCAAACCGAAATAATAAAAATAAAATCATTTTAACTAATTATGGAAATATTCCAACTTAATATTAGTCTGTTTATAGTTTTATTTGCCGTTTCGTCTAAAATATATGGACATCATCAGATCTAGAATTAATTTATAAAATGTTATAAAACTTATGTATACGAACTCAGAGTTTTAAACAATAAGAGTCAAGTTGTGTTCAACGTTCAAAAGATTGTGGATTCGAGGGCCACAAAATTTCCATATAAAAAGGGATCGCAATGGTTCAAAAGTCACGTAAAGCCGTTGGTCCGTCTACATGATACCAACAAATAAGATTTCTTAACGTGAATTATATTTTCATTTTAAATTTATTTAAAAAAAAATATTTATATTTAAATTTTTGTCATACGTAAAAATAAAATTAAATAAAAAATTCGGCCACAAAAATACACAATGGTTTAATTACCAAAAAGGATTAAAATAAACTCTGCATATAAATAGCTCATGAAACTATTTTAAGAAAATTTTATAATTTCTTGTTTTATAATTTTTTTTTTGGCCAAAGTATTTATAATTAAATTATATAAATTTTGTACATAATATACAAAATGCGCGGGAATTAGGTTGAATGAGCTGCTGCCTATAGGTTCATTGTTTTATTTTGTTATAGTTATTTTGGTTTTTTCATTTTATTTTTAGAAAATACTCGGCTAATTTGAAGAATTATAATTGAAGGAAAAAAATGTGTTTATAATTAAATGAATCGTGTGTGTGTTGTTGCAAAGCGTAAAATGTGCAGCACTTTGCGCACATTAAAGTGTGTATGTGCACGGAAATTGTATAGCACAATTAATTATATAAATTTTCTTTGTCGGATATTTTCTTTTGGCCGCACATTATAATTTTGTTTATGTTTTTCTTTTCAAGAAAATTTAATAAAACAAATTCATTTATTTTGCGTTTGTTTGTTAAGTATATATGACATTTTATATTAAGCTTTGCATATGCAGGCGGTAAAGGAGTGGAGGTTTTTTTTTTTAAACTTCCGGCTTTTTTTAAATAATAAGTTTCTTAAAATAATTTTTTTTCATAGCGACAACGAAGTGATACGTTAAATTGTTATAAATTTACAACAACAAATTAATTCAACTCGTATTACATCATGTACAGTACAGAAATTTCGAAGAAATTGCACTTAATTTGCACGCAGTTTACTTTTTGTGACATAATTATAATTTGAATTAAAAAATTATAGAAAATTTAACAGATCAACAAATTAATTTAATAGTTTTAAATTATTTAAATTGCATAAGCAATTTTATTCAGAAGTTTCAAAATACGTGCAATGTGAATGCAGTTCACGTGCAATTACATGCAATTTTTTTTGTTCTTAAATGTCTGAAGATATATTGTTATATTTATAATAGTATTAATTATTATACATTGTAAATTTAATTAGAAGATATAAAAAGTTTTTTAAATTATTTAAAAATTATTTTAAAAAATTTGAAATTATTAAATAATTTAAGCAATTAGGTTAATAGTACAGCATAATTAAAAGATATCTAATTATGATTAACTATTACATTCTATAAAGAACTTTTTATCCTATATATATACGACAAACAATAATTTAAGATTAAATTTCAATGCATTTTCTTTATTATAATACGATCATCTCTTTTCAATATATATAACTATACTTAATTGAATGAGAAACAATTTTCTCATATTACAGCAGCATATTCAAGAACATTGTCTAAAGATAAATATTTTGTTTTTGTAATTTTTTAATTGTGATTGACATGCTTTGCATATCACAATATAATATGCTCTTATGTACATATGTCATAAGTCATAACATATATGAGAGGTTCAATTTAAAAGCTTTATTATTATAAAAAAAATCGATATTTTCTAATTATTATTTAAACATAAAACTTTACTTATGCTTTTTATGCTGCTTTTTTCATTATGTCTATTTCGATTTATATATAGAATATGTATATTAAATTGTCCTACAATAATAATGTGGTCGATTTAATATAAGCATTGAATATTTTCTTGGTGAAAAATTGATTAATCAGAAAGGTATCCACTTGAATGAGTTGAATTTATATGTAATTAGTTGCTGTAATGCTGTATATTATAAGGTGTTAATTAAATGGATTTGAACTAATTAAACTATACAGACCATAAAATTTTTGAAATTCAAGTCATTTTGTCCTAAAATAAAGATTAACTAAACACAAAAGACAAAATAAATGTTATTTAATGAATTTTATTTGAAGACATGATTTTTTATAATTTTTTCGACTTATATTTGAAGGGAAGCTAGATTCACATATCCATCTAAAAAAAAAAAAAAATCTAAAGTGAAATTTAATCAGTTTATTGTCGATAATAATGAAACAAGAACTTTTAAATCTGCAAAAAATCTACATATAAATTTCCTAATTCCTATACACATATTTGTATAATAAACATATAATTTGAGGGATAACAAATTTTATCATAGAAAAATTACATAAGAACTGCCGTTAGGCATAAAATACAGGTAACAAGTTGTCCTTCGCAAATTAAAGTTAAGTGTATTTTTACAACGAATTAGTGATATATGCGTGCAGGACCCATTATATTGAATATACTAATCTCATTTTTGTGTACAAATTACAAATTATTAATTAATATTCGTAAGCATCTCAAGCTCCTCCCATTTGATAATTCGATGTTGCTGACGCTAAATCGTATTTTTTTCACTTCAAAAAACTCTTTGTTTTATAAATCAATTTTTACAATTTATTTAAAAAAAATATTAAGTTCACAATAAAGCTCCTTAAGAATATACATTTTATACAGTTGACTTTAAATAAAAATTATAAAAAGCATAAGAAAACCCACAATATGCCGCCGCCAACACCACCACATAAATTGACATAAAACAAAATACACGTATTTTTTTCTTATTTAAATCGGCATAATTTAATTATTCGGGATAAGTGCAAAAAAGAAGTTAATTTTAATTTTATTTTTATATTAAGAGACAGATAGAGGAGTTTATTCAATTTTAGCTGTAGTATATATACAAGTAAATGGTATAAATAAACATAATCATTCTTTTGTACATAAAATATATTTTGTATTTACAACGAGGACGAGGGTTTTGTATATACAATATAATTATAGCGGATTTTATTTACATATTCTAATTTGCTTTTAAGTTATATAGAAAAAAAAGATGTCTTTTAAAAAAGGAATTAAAAAACATTAAACAAAAACGTATTATATAGACATAAAATTCTATATGCCATGCCGCACAAAGGAAACACGCTGTTTTATAAAACGATTAAATTTTATATATTATATGCTTTAAGATGCTTAAATAAGACATTTTTGGATGAGTTTTTTGCAAATTATCCTTTTTTTTGTAGTCATAAAGATGTTTTAATTTATGTGTTATTTAACTCATTAATTTATTTTTAAATTTTGATTTTTTTTTGGTGTTAGAAACGTTATGTCACATACAACATAATATACAGACCCCTCACAACGCATTCAAAAAATTATCTAGTTCACACCACTGACAATTGGACCCACTGTTATGGAAGCTTTTTATGACCGATTTTTTACTATTATACACCAACAACAAAGAGTTTCTAATGGAGCTTCTATAACAGTGGGTTTATTTGCCACTGGTGTGAACTACATTATTTTTTAATGCGACATTATGGGTCTGTAAATTTTGTTATCTGTGGTTTTGTCGTATATCTTATGGAAGTAATAAAAGTTGTTAATTTTTGCAATAAATTTTTGTTTATAAAAGGAGGGAATTTGTGGTCGATTTTTTTAATTCTATCTTAAGCTCTTATTAAACGGTAATGTATCTTCATGCATCATCTCCCTCCATACATTGTATAGAGGAGGATTTCCTGATCATTTTTTTGGGAAAAAATATCGTACAGGCGAGAA
Source organism: Diadocidia ferruginosa (assembly GCA_027564275.1). Taxonomy (NCBI): domain Eukaryota; kingdom Metazoa; phylum Arthropoda; class Insecta; order Diptera; family Diadocidiidae; genus Diadocidia; species Diadocidia ferruginosa. Next base: position 4,381 of record JANSTW010056411.1, read on the forward strand.
TAAAAAGTAAATGACGATGATAAAAGCTTCGATCTTAAATTTTTAAATTTTTAAATAATTTTTAAATATTTTGTAAGTGAAAACGACTAGCTTTCACTAAAATGTTATGAAATAAATCCTTTTAATCTATTGTATGTCTCGAATTTAAAAATTTTTAGAAGTAACAATTTTCGTCATTTTGATCTGTTGTCCGCGCTCTAGTGTCGGCACGCCGCGTGGTTATAAAATGAAACTATAACACTAGAAAAAACATTTTCAAAATTAAATAAAAAAAGTGCAATCAGAATATTAGTTCAAAATAACCTATAGCTAGGCAAATTTGTTAGGTATATTTAAAAAAACCTATAACTTTATCGAGTTATATTTCTTTATATTCGTATCGATTTATTATCTACATATTATATGAGTACAAAGAGAGTGTTGAATGAGAATGATTTATTTATACAAAATATTTGAATTTTTCTGTGATAAACATAAGTATAAAATAATGATTATGTAAATTTTCGTGTAAATTTCCATAATTTGTAAGTCCGTTTTTGAGACAGAAACTTTTTTTTTTGTTTACATTGCTAGGAATTTTATTTAGTATCCTTCAAAATTTATATAATTTTTGTACTATATTACTTATATATCAATGGGTCAAATTGTTACGTCCAAAAGCATTTTTTACAGTTTTTCTTTTACATAAGCATCCTTTTTAATTTGAAAAAGTATTATAATTTAATTAATTTAGTTAATACAAAACTGGGAATTCAAATATGGTAATAACTAATAATTATTTATTTTTTCAGAGACCCACTGCGATATCAGTTACAACTTTTATAGAGAAAAATGAAAAAAAGTTATATATTTTTGTAATTATTTGCATTTTTTTTTTTCAAAAACAGACTTACGAATTTTGCAAATTTTCATGACAATTTATGAAAGTTGTAGAAAATGGTTATAACATAATATAGAAATTCTGATAATATTTTACATGCCTAAATATTGTAAAGTTTATTTAGTAATTTGAAGTTTATACAAATAAATGCTGAATCTATATTTCCCAGAGGGTTACTATTCATAGTTAACTCAATTTTAGGTCAATTTTTCCCAGTTTTATTTCTGTATGCTTAAAGATTACTTTATATAGAATATAAATGTTTAATTTCTTATTTAAAAAAATATATTTTTATTGTTCAATTATATGCCAAATATAAAAAAAATTGTCTGTCTGTCCGTCCGTTGTAATAAAAATAAGACCATAAACGCCATATTTTTGATAACAGATGGCGCTATTTATATTCGCTTGAAGTAGATTTTTCTGAACAAAAGTGCCACTTTACAACTATACAAGTACGTTAAATAATTTGTTTTTGTTTTTAGATATTCATTTAAAATTTAGAAGCCGCTACTGCACTAACTATGCTTACAAGGATATTTGTTATTTTGTTTTTTCTAGTTACATGATTTTACAATATATATCGAAGGCCTTTGGAGCTCATTATATAAAGTTAATTTGATTTAAAACTATCCACTTCTAAGTGTGCAAACATTTAGGAAAATTCATTTAGATTATAAATTTACTATCAATAATATTCGATACACATAGTTTTTTTTGTGAAATTCAGTAAATTCACTTAAATCGATTTAGTAATTATATATAATACAGAAGGTATATATTTTAGCAAATTGACATCACGTGTATATTGACATTTCGAGAATATTGGTATAAGTGATTGATGAGAAAAGCATGTTAAACTATAGTTTTTATTTTTTTCTGATAGTAAAGATGTAAAAATAAGAAGAAGATTTATGAACATGCGAAAAGATTGAACAAAAAACTATAGTATCCTTATCGCAACATATTATTTCTAAAATATTAATAATAGCTTTTGAAGATTTGTTTTAATTAAAATATAATAGTAAAGAAAATTAATCAAATATTCAGTGAAAACCTAATTTTTACATTCTGTTTATTAACTTTCTTTCTTGTTTGATTACACTATATACAAAGCTTGCAATCGATTTTTAACTGACTTTCTGACTAGTTAGACATTTAAATCTTTGAAAATAGCTCAGACCACGTTGACAACTTTCATTATTTTAATACTTTTAGCTATTTTTAAGCAGAATTTGATTTATTGTTTTAGTAAATTTTGTTTTGCATAGAAAAAAATTTCGCTCTCAAAAGGGTTAAACAAATTAATTTAATTATTTTATTTTTTGATAAATTTAATTAAACAAAATTTTATATATTCCATTATAAAAAAAATAAAATTAATTTAAAAAAAACATAGTCTTTTCGAAAATCATGTAAATTATTTACACAAAATGGTTAACCCTTTAATTCTTACAGTATATAAGAATTGTAAAGATATATAAAATAATGCTTCATATTGAATATTATATATTTATTTTCAATATCAAGCAATTTTTTTTTTCGATGTAGAATATGTGTTTAATTTAATTTAAACATTTTATTAACACAATTATGCAAAATTTTATAAAATTTAAATCTGCTTCTGTATATAGAATATATATTGACATTTCAGCTCAATTTTTGGTATAATAAATAAAAAATAAAAAAATTGGGAAATTCATTTAAAAAAATTGTAATGTTTTTACAAAATATAATATAAAATATATAATATTGTCATCACAATATTTTACATTATTACCTTTATTATGTCAACATAAATAATTATCCAAAATAAAAATCAAAATTAAATATAAAGCCTACACTATAGAACTGCGTATGTTATCATGTGCTAAAATATATATTGTCAATTTAATTGACTTCAATAAATCAATATACTTAGGTATATAAAGCAAATATTTTGCATAAAATTAATATTATTTATAAAATCAATGCTCGCATATATTTTTATAAAGCATGTTTTAATGAACATATTGAAAAAAAATGAGTTATTATATCCAGAGCAAACTTTATGGCTACATAGGACATAAGCTTAAAAATGTTATTTGAATTTTTTTTTGTTTAAAAAAAATATGAATGAAAATCCATATAAGTTTTTTTGTTAATATTATTCGCATATGCAAATATTTTATCTAAAAAAAAAAAAATTTATATTATTGAATTTATTAAATATTACATGAATAATTCATATGTGCATTGCGAATCAATCCACATTATATATAAAAATTTGTGTGTAAAAAAGCACATATTAAATATAACGCGATGCAAGTTATTGTGCGATGCATAGTGTGTGCACTGTGCAGTACTGTGTATATTCACATTAGAACTGTTCGAATTTCGAAATATCGATTATTTAAATTTCGATATTTTGTACATGGGTATTATCGTTTATTGCTCTATCGATTTTTTTAAGGAACAGGTTTGATATACGAGGATTTAGTTCGATCATTGTCTTTTTATATATATATATAATATAATATATATATATATGTATAATATTCACACAATGATAGCAAAATTTCAGTAGCGACATCTTTGGTAAATTAAACATTGAATTTTGTATAGAAAATTTAATGTTTAATTTAGCTTCCCAGAGATGTCGCTACTGAAATTTTCTCTCATCGTGTTACTATATATAAAAATAAAATGGTTCGATATAGACAAGATTTGATATATTTTTCTATATAATGTAAAATATGTTATAAAGTTCTCAATTTTATAATTAAAAGGGTGATCGTTATGTAAGACATAAAACCCAAAAGCTTTAAAAAGCTTTCTTCTATTTTTTTCCAATACTCAAACCTGTTATATCAGCCAATACATAAACTCATCGCTTTGTTTATAATTTTTATAAGGAAATTTAATCGTTTTAAGCAGTTTTTAGCGAAGACACAAACCATAAATAAGTTTGTGTGATTTAAATTAGTCAAAGCTTTTGAGTGTTATGTCTTCGGGTGTTTGTCATGTCACTCTTTTACTTTTCCTTTTTTATCAGTCTACAGATGATAAATTTTTATTTGTCCATTACGTTTTTGGTTAGCTTGTCTTCGATATGAATAACAGACTATTCGATCAACGAATTTTTTTGCAATTTTTAAATTTGTTGACTCTCACGATCAAAAAAAAATAAATATCGACCATATCGAATATTTTCAAATATCGAACAGGCCTAATCCACTTGTAAATGATATTCTTATGCAAAATCAAATATAAATGCAATTGAAATTGAATAGAATTTAATATAAAACCTGGTATATTATTAACTATACATTTATGAGGAAATAAAATATCCTTTGTTGAGCAATTAAAATTATACGCTGCGTAAACGATACAAATTTATTAGTTTGTCAATAAATATTATGATAATTTTTACCAATATTTCTTTTTTTACCAAATTCTAATTTTATACATCGTTTGCTTTATAAAATTATTGTATCCTTGAATCAAAATTCTCAATACTAATTCATAATTTCATAGTAACACCAAAGATAATGGAAATATAGATATATGTCTACACAAGAAAATTATAGCCTTAAAAAAGGTTCCACGGACAAACATATCGCTATAGTCTATGTCGGTTGCTATGTAAAATTAAATTTGATCGTAGTAAAAGTAATTTTTTATTTTTATGAAAATTTGAAATCTTCACACTAGAGCGTGCGGCGTGGTAGCGCGGCAGTTTTTTAACAAGTAAAACAAGAATCTGTTGTTGTTGTTGTTGTTGTTGTTGTTGTTGTTGTTGTTGTTGTTGTTGTTGTTGTTGTTCTTGTTTTATATGTTCAAAAACTGCCTAGCCGCTACATTTACATTATAATTTAAATTATTAAATATAATAAAATAAAAGAGTTTTTTACTTACATTCTCATGTTTGAAGAAGCACAGCATTTTCAGTTCACGAAATACGCGCTTTGACGATACTAACGATTGGAATACATTTGGAAGTTTTTTCAGTGCAACTCGTTTGCCGTCTCGAGGATCTGTAACAGCCCTGTAAAGAGAATAAAAAAAATATTTAGTTTATTAAAGTTAACATTTTTTTGTAAATTAAAATATAAAGCTCATTAAATATACAGGAAAATCAAAAGCTTATCTAAAAAAAATACCCTCATATTTATATATAGTGTCACATTCTATAACAAAACTGTTGAAGTAGTTAATAAACTCTATATTTTGAATATAGAAATAAAAGAACAATAGTTTTAATGAAGTTGTTGGTCCTAAAGCTCTGTAAAGAGAACGCTATAAAGCTTAGCAAAAAAAAACGTGCTTTTATCATGTTCGCTATATACATAACTTCAGGCGGTTTGTGGAAAATTGTGGACTTTTACCATTGATATTTATATTTATATAGTATAATATCACTTTGAAATGCCATCTATTGAATTGAAGCATCAACAGACGTATTTTAGTATGATGTTGATAATTTTTATACACAAAGCTTTTAACTACAAAACGTAGTTTTGATAAAATAAATAAATTTTTATTTATATATATTTGTATTAATAATTAAAATATATACGATCGGACTACCTCATTAAATTCATATTTCATATTCATATTTCAAGTTGGTAATAAAAAACCTATAGATATTTTATTTTTATTTATGCTTATTAAATATAAAAAAAAATAAAATAAATCCTAAATGGCGTTTTCTATTGCCAAACTGTTGAAGAAGTCGATAAATCTAATATTACGTATGAAAATAAAAAAAAATAAACTTGCAGTTCCAAAGCTGTGTAAAAGCAGCAAAATGTTTCCAGGTATTATAAATGAAACGCCGCTATAAAGATAAGCAAAAAAATCGTATTTTATAATAACTTTAGGCGTTTTGTGGAAAATTGTGAGCTTTTACATATGTCATTTATTATGGATATCATATAAAAATATTTATTATGCAGCACCATCTCTGAGCTTTATGATATCTAACATAAGATCCTTTACCATCCCCTATACATAGTATAATCAAATTCATAGACAAAGGAATCTAAAATTTGAAGCATGACATTCATTCCATCAATGGCACATTTCGTCTCTACTAACTTATTACGTTAAAGTATTTAAACTTTTAAATATTATGTGTGTGGCTGACTGTTGCATTTTTTGGTGATAAATCATGTAATTTTATTTCTTTATGTTCAATATATATGTATGATTTAGTCATGAGATACATTTTATAATATGTAAATTGTTGTAAAGCACGTAACTACATATTATTATATATCTAAAAAAGATCAATAGACAATATTGTGAACAAAAAATGAGATAATATTATTCTTACTATATGGATGATGGATACATAAAAGATCTATAAAAATAAGATTTTATTTCCATCTTAAAGATTCGATTCTTAGAAATTACTCAATTTGAATTTTAAGGTACTTATTTTTAGTAGAGAAAAAAATATAATTTACCTTTAATTTCTATACATATATTTATCATAAAATATTTTATTTTATGCCTTTTATAAACACAATATAAATTATTGGCTAAGGTCAAAAATTTAAAGCTTACGAGACGCTTATACATACATTCTCACATATGTAATTTATTGTTATATACGAAAACCGTCACGGGTATAAAAATGAATTTAATCTTATCTGATTTTATTTTGATATTATATATTTTATTACGTTTTAAATATTGTGAGTCAATGGCCTAAACTATGAAAAAAAAAAGAAAAATATTTAAAAAATTAAATAAAGAAATGATTTTTTTTAGTTTGGTGTTTATCTGGTTTTCGAGACAATAACACACATAGCTATATGAGTTGTTATATTTTTATTGTTTAATTAGTCATATTTTATATACGAAAAACCTTATAATTTTTAAAATGTTAAATTTTTTTTTATATAAATTAACATTTATTTTATTGGTAAGGTCATTGGATTTCGTGAGAATATTAAATTAAAAGTTTTTAAATTTATATAAAAATGGTCATTTTTCAGTAAATATTTTATACAAAAGAACATTTTAATTTTTAGAGATAATTTCCGAGTACATAATAATGGGGGTTTATCATGAATATTATTGATTTATGGGACAATATTAAAAAATTATTTGTATTCTGTCAACATGTTAATTAAATATTTGTCAATTTATAGGTATATTAGATTTTGAACAAATTTTGATCGAATTAATTCAGAAATCATAAAAAAAATTGATTTGCTCGAAAAATTATTTTTTGCCGAATCAAAATCTGATTTCATCATATTTTGATTTGATAAAAAAACTGATTTTGTTCGAAAAAAAAAAGTTTATTTGATCGAATCACAATATAAAAAAACCAATTAATCGATACATATCTGATCGAATCACAATAAAAAAAATATTTCGATTCGCTGAAAAAACTGATTTGAGCGATAAACAAAATCTGATTTGATTGAAAAAAAATCTGTTAACATTATCACACGAAAGTGTGGAAAAAACTTTTATTTATATTGACACTTCTATTTAAAATAATAAGAACACGAAGAAAATATCCCTTCCAAATTTCTAGATATCAGCATTTCCTTGTATACTTTTTCTTCCC
>JANSTW010056422.1:0-11827 GCA_027564275.1 Diadocidia ferruginosa
ACTGCAACTTTGACAACAACAGATATTATAAAATGATTACGCAATATATTAAAAGTAAAAGAAGCGTCTCGCCTTATAAGTTACAACAACGAAAATAATTTTCGTCAACAATAACACAGAAAATTCACTTAATATAAACAATCGTTTTTTCTTTTTTATAAATAAAAAAGGTTTAATTATATAATTCAAAAGGAATTACTCCTTTTTCACATGGGGGCTCAGCGAACGTAATCAAATCAGACAACAACGAGATCACACGCATTCCAATTCGTGAACAATCTCGTCGTCATCCAGACAAAGGCCGTACTTTCAACAACGAAAAAATATTACATAAAAATATCGACACGCAATAAACATTATTTCAAATCACGCAGCACAAAACTCAGTATACACGATAAGCACACACTCCAAGCTACAGCAAATGCCGTCTACACATCCCAACAAACAGTGGAAAAAGTGAAAAGCAACCAAAAAGTTTCAATATTGTAAACGCGCTTATTTGATAATTTTTTGATTGAAGAAAAAGAAACAACAAAACAAATAAATAGTGGATTGTTGGGTTTAGTCCTACGGCAAATAATGTTATAAAATGTATTGGAAAACGCATAAAAAAAAAAGAAAATGCATTTTTTTTTAACATAAAATATTTAGTCTAAGATCTGAAAAAAATTAAGTTTAACTTGTACTTTTAAGAATTTTTGTTTTTGAAAACATAAATAAAGAGAATAATAGTTAAAAGACTAAGTTTAATAGTTATAATGTAATAAATTTCAAAACAGCAACATCCGATATGATGGATGTAGTGAACTTGATAATGGACATACAAGCCGAACAAATGACGTAATTAATTCAACAATTACAGGGAAGTAATTTAAACTCAAATACAAATATTTTAGACTCTAATTGGAATACGGTTTTGAATAATGTGGCAACATTTTATTATAAACCAGATGCAGATTTAACTTTTGACGTTTGGTATAGTCGGTATTGTAAAGTCTTTGAGGAGGACGGAAAGAGATTAGACAAAGCAACACATACTCGACGGTTACTAAACAAATTAGGTGAACAATAATTTCGTCGTTATGAAGACACTATAAAACCAAAAGATGCTTACAACCTCAAGTTTAAAGAAGTGATTAATGTGTTACGAAAACTCTTCACTGCACTGAATTCTTCTCCAATGTCAATGCAAAGTGTGAATTAGTAAAACCACCGATTGACGCAGATGACCTAAAATGTCTAATTGCTGTTTCAAAACTAAATCATAACTACGATGATCTAAGGCTTACAAATTTTAGAAACTGATTATCAAAAAAATGAGTCAGTAAAGTTTGAAACTAAAGAAAGACTTGGGTAACTTTTATAATAATAATTCAAACTTTTCTATTAACAAAGTTCAATTCAAAGAAGGTGATAGAAAACAAAAAATTAAGAAAAATAATTCTATCAATTATAGACAGAAACAAAACATAAAATACTACCCAAAACTGTCATACAAATCACCAAACAACAAGTTCAATGTTAAAAGAAATTTAAACTTCACTTGTGCTAGTTGTGGAGCAAAAGACCACGCTCGTTTAGAATGCCGTTTCAAGTCCGCTACTTGTTATCATTATGGAAAATATGGATACATTGCTAATGTTTGCAGAAAACTAAGGCAATTTCATACAAATAAAATAAACATAAATAAAATGAAATGAAATGAAATGAAATCAAGTCAGGTTGTTAAATTTAATAATTTTTCTGGTCATACTATTAAATTTATTGAAAGGATACACGTCTTGGTGAAATATGGAGATGAAAGCCAAATACAATTAGAAGCTTAGTTACAGACTATAAACAATGTACAAACATTATGGGGCATACATGGATACATCAACTCCAACTAAATAATAAACCGTTAAGTGTAAATCTACAAAGATGAAAGCTTATTTACACAAATGTAATTGATAAAGAATTGGAGTGATGTTATTAGACCAGCGGATTTCAGCAACTGGGCTGCTCCAATTGTAGTAGTACGTAAAAAGAATGGCAAAATTCGAGTATGTGCGGATTTCCTAACAGGACTAAATGCATCATTAGAACTTAACCGACACCCACTACCAAACCCGGAAGATATCTTTGCGTCGTTACATGGTAATAAAATATTTTCAAATTGAATTGAATGATGAGTCAAAAGAGTTAGTTACTATTAATACGCATCGCGGATTGTTTCAACATCAACGCTTGCCATTTGGGGTAAAGTCAGCGCCGAGTATATTTCAAAAACTAATGGATAAATTACTGCTCGGAATTAAAGATGCATTTGCATACTTGGATGATTTAATAATTGCAAGTTCAACTCCAGAACAACATGTAGAAACAATTACCAAATATTAAGTAGATTAGATACGTATGGGATGAAACTGCAAAAAGAAAAATGTAATTTTTTTGTTTCAAACTTTGAGTTTTTAGGACACGTCGTTGATGCTAACGGAATTCGTCCAAATCCAAAAAGAGTGGAAACAATTTTTAAGATACTACAACCTACTAATACTACAGAAGTCTATGCATTCCTTGGTGCATTAAATTTTTATAGAAAGTACATAAAACAAATACATGATGTAGATAACTTACTAAAAAAAGACACCGAAAACGAAGTTTTAATATTAATGATTCCGTATTTTACAGAAATTTTGAACGTGGAAAATGGTATTAGCTAATGGGTACTATTAGTAAGCGACACAGTAGTACTATATATGATGTTCGCATGTTTAATACTATATTTTAGGCGTCACATAAATCAACTTAAAAAACGTTTTGAAATTCCGGTTAAAAGTGTAGAGAAAAACTCAGGAAAGGATGAACCTGAACGAGAAAATACTTTGCAAGTACTCAATGCAATAAATGAAAATGTCGCAGAAAATAATGCTTCCACTTCGTTCTCAACGCATTAGAAAACCAACAACTACTATTGGCATTGATTGACGTAGTAAACGTTATAACTATACTACATATTAGTAATATTATTTTAATGAGTAATTGAGTGATTGCTAGTTTCTTATAATATAATTTTCAATTTTATTTTTATTATATTTTTAATATATACATCATACTCATACAATCCTCTTTTTAAAATTTATTACTTATTATTTTTTTTATACACAGTACTTATTCACGCTGTAATTCAGGTTATAGTATCAAGACTCTATACTATAAAGACTTATGCTGAGGTACAATGTTCTTCTGTTATAAGTTCCGATATTTCAGTAAATCCTGTATGCATAATACTGTATTATAACGTAAAACGTTTATAGTGTTTGTATGAATATATATTAAAATCATATAAAAAAAATACAAATAATACAACAAACTAGTAATCACTGTGGGAACTCTACTTCAAGGGAAGGTGTTATGTATGTAAAACTCAAGTATATTTTGTCCTGACACAATTGTCTTAATACAGTTTTACTTAATTATATTTAGCTTTGTTATACGATTATTGTTATTACTTTTTAGGAAAGAATAAACTATCAACCATAATAGTGTAAAAAAAAAAATTTGCAGATTTTTACTGAAACTAGTCAAAAAAATGCTCAACTTGTAGAAGAATCTATATAATTGTAATATATTTGTTCAAAACAAACAGCAGAAAATTATTGACGGCTTATGTCAACAAACTTCTCAATATTTTTTTCATTGTCCTACTTTTAAATTCCTGATAATTATTGATACAAGATCTAAAACTAAAAACACAAAATTTGTATACAGTTTAATACTGGTCTTCAATGATAGCTTGAATTTTGATAATATAAATAAAAATAATGTTTAATAAACTTATATAATAAAAAAACTTAAACAATGCTTTAATAACATTTTACTAAAAAAAGTTATAACATTAAAAAAAAAGATAAAATGCAAAAAAGAATTGCAATACAAGCAATATTGTGTTTTTTTTTCTATTATTTAGTGTTTTTGATAGAAATTTATATCAATAAAAAATACTTTAATCTCTTTTCCATTTTAGTTTCAAAATTTTCAATTTGAATACGCTGCGAGCCTTCTTTAAAAGCTTTCTTTATACGGATTTTTAAATCATTAATAAATAAATGAAAAAACAATAATTACAACATCCATTAAAAAAAAGATAATGTTACTTTAAAACATGTTATAATTCATCTGATTTTCAAAAATTAGATTTTTTTTTGAAAGACATCCTTAAATTTTATAATAAAAAAGTGCTTTTTTGAACTTAATGAGATATTAATCCAGTATACCCGAATTTTTTTTATATAAATTTTTTGGATGAATTCAAATTCAAACAAAATATTGTTTTATAAATATTTTCACTATTTTTTAAAATAAATTTGCTTTTTAAAACTTAAAAAATAATTTTTCAAAACAAAATCTTGATCAAACTATTATAATGAATAGTTAATAGTTTAAAACAAATTTCAAAAAAAAAATTGAAAAATCAATGTTTTTGAAAAAAAATTGCTTCCTATTGATAAAATCAAAAAATATATTTTTTTTTGTTTTTCCTCATTTTTTAAATTTTTTTACATTAAATTATAATTAAACGTTTGCTATGAATTCAATGAAATTATCCATGTTACTTTTGATTATTCACAATATTAGCAGCTTGTATTTCATTTACAAAAATAAAAAATTGTTGTTTCAATCTTCTCATTTCTATTATAAATTTTAGTAACATGTTTTCAATCATATTATTGTATATTTTGTTCCTTATTTGTATATAAAGCATTTATTTTTTGATCACATGACAAAAATACATTTTATCTATTATAAGTCATTAAAAATTGCAAATATTGTTTAGTACTACTTAAGTATACTTTTGATAACATATTGTAATACTTGATAAGAATTTAACCAAATTTAAAACGATTTTTGTTATTTAATTAGAAAAGACTTTCTGCTAAAAAATTTTTATTAAAAAAGGTGTAAAAAAATGTAAAATATTGCTTTTGCTTAGGCTAAGTTTTTTGCAACTTTTATGTAATTAAAAGACTTGGGTTTCCTCATTAAGATTTTGTTTTGCGATTTAAAAGTAACTAAACTTTATGACTAGGATCAAACTATTAAATCTAATAATATTTGTTTTTTTGACACTTTAAAAATTTACTTTGACCATTATTTTAGAATCAATTTATATAATTATTATAATAATTTTCATTAAGATTTATAAATGTCAAAAAACTACAGCTTAGAATTTGTACATTAACACTAAAATAAAAAATATTTTTTAGAAAAGTAGTATAGACTTTTTCTAAAGCGTATTTATTATCTACTTCAATTACTATTTCTCATTTGCTTAATGGTCGATTCAAAAATTATGCACCAACACAGTTTTTTTGTCATAAATTTATGTTTAGATAAATGTATCAACCTTCAGTATCAACTAGTTCATGAAATCCAACTTCTGAAATTTTCTCTAGAGAAGATTTTGAAACTTCAAACTTATAACATTATAAAAATGCTGCATTTTCAGCATTTAAAGGAAATGCTTATTCAAACGCAAATTATTCCTATGATCTAAAATTATTTTCTGAATACATGGCCAAAACAATAATACAAATGTCACGTATCGCGAATAATTTATCATCAAGTATTTATTAGGTCTTCGCATACTTTTTCCGTCATTTCCAAAGATTTTTTTTTTGCAATTTTTTGGAAGTTTCTGGATATTTTCTTTTAATAAGTATATAAAAACCGCCTAGTAGTGCATTGAATAACATTTTCACATTTGAAATTGATGATCGTTATGACGGAGAAAATTGAAATCGACAAAAGCAGATTCGACACACTTTTGCTTTACGAGTATCTGGGCAAGTGCAAAGCAGCCGAAGCAGTACGAAAAATTTGCAGCAGGATGGGTGATGGAACGGTTTCATACGACAAAGTAAAAGTTTGGTTTGCCAAGTTCAAGAAGGGTGACTTTAATTTCGACGAAGGAGAGCATAGTGGCCGCTCAGTGGAGTTGTATGAATCGCGTCTTTTGGAGCTAGTTGAAGAGGAACCGTGACGATTGCTACACGGACTCGAAGAGCTACTAGGACACGACCATAGTACAATTGCTCGACACTTGCATCGTCTTGAAAAAGTATCAAAAGCTTGGATACCACACGAACATTCAACTGTTCAAGCCACTATGCAACTACTGGCTTTTAAACGCACGTTTGACTGGCTGAGGAATATGGTGAGTGAGTCGAGAAGTGAGTCCTCTACGTCAACCACACACGCAAGCGTCAATGACTCAGCACGCAGGAACAACACAGAATACCAACGCCAAAAGCTGATTTACACCCCAAAAAGGTTATGCTATCGGTTTGGTGGAACGTCAAAGGAATTGTGCACTGGGAGCTTCTTCCATACGGACGGACACATGATAATGCTCGACCACACATTGCAAAGCAAACTTGCCAAAAAATTCGGGAGCTTGGCTGGACAATTCTGCTACATTCGCCGTACTCACCAGACCTTGCGCCAACGGACTACCACCTAATTCTGTCTCTGAGCGATCACTTGCGGGATAAGCACTTCAACAACGAAGCACACCTCAAAACGGATCTCGATCAGTTCTTTACGTCTCGTAAAGAACATTTTATTTTTGCTGAGAAAGTTATTTTAGAAATTTAAACCTATTTAACATTTATAAAATTGTTCAATAAAATCTTCTATTTGAAAATGAGAGCATATAAATATAAAAAAATTGAAAAATTGAAAATTATTTAACTTAATTAAACTAAAACAACTTAAAAAATAAATTTTATTTTTTATTATTGACTGATGAAAATTAAAAAAACCTTGAGTAGATGTTTGACACACGATATTAGAAAGGCAATTAATTGAAACCTTAAAGTCGTGCTGCATTGTAATATATTTAAATTTGATTTCTTAAATAAATGAATCATGAAAAATTAACAAAATTAATATTAATTAAATATTTCATAAATAAATTTAAACCTATATCGCATTGTTTGAATACTTCACCATTATCCCAGAAAAAAATATTATTAGTTCTGTATTTAACTCCAAGCCATATTTGTTGTGTCGAATATCGACCAATTAATTCTGAATCATAAGAATCACTTTTTTCCGAAAAAATTGGTAAATGGCTATTACTTTTATTAAATTCTGTCTGTACTTCATATCTCGGAAGTAATTCATCAATAAACTAAATATAAATTAATATAATGGCTTTTAAAGTACACATTATTTTTATAGTTCTTAAGCAATCTAAAAAATAAATAATATACTTTGTAGCAATTCTTAGACACTATCAATTTGTTGTCCTGGATTTTTCAATATCTTTTGTATGTAAACAATTTAATGTATACAATTTTTAAAGGTGTTAAAAACTTATACTTTTAATAAATTTATTTACAATTAATTTAAAAAAAAATACAATTTTAAAAATATATATTGCACAGAAACTATTTATTTTTCAACAAGAACAGCATTCTAGAGCAAATAATTTATTGCCGAAAAAGTTTTATGTTATTTAGTTTAATTCTAGTTTTGTTTTGCTATACTTAATGCATACAAAAACAATTAGCTTCAATTGTTAGCTCAGTAATTAAATGAATAAATTAAATTTTTTTTTTTAAGTTTTGATAATTTGAAAATTAATCCTAACCTTAAGCATTAAAGTTATTGTGTTTAGGGCATTTTATTACTATCAATATTTTATATTGGTACATATTGTATATACATAAGTGAGTAAAAGTTTTCACAGGAAGTATTGTTTTAATTTCTTAAAGGAAATCCTGTAAAAAAAATTTCTTTGTTTTTTTTTGCCTAATAATAATGAATATAATAATAAAAAAATGATATTTGAAAGTAGTTAAATTTATTTAAATATTTTTGAAATAATTTTATATGACTTAAAATATGTTTTTTTTTGCTAAATTTGTAATTAAAGTTAAACTCAATATGATTTGTTTATAAAATACTCCATTTTATATTGTCTAATAATTGACATTTCAAATGCTTGTGGGTATTAAAATAATGAAAAGGTTTTTAGACTAAAATAATTTATAGGAATTGTGCAAAACATATAAGTTTTAAAAACTTTTTTTGTAATATTTAACAATTGTTTGCTTTTTTACTGATTAATTTTTAAAAATTTTTAGCCTTTTTTGTTTATTGTTATTCTGCTTATCCCGATAAAAAAAACTAAAAGTATCTACAAAAGTAGTAAAATAGTTAAACGAATTTTTTTACAAAAATTTTTCTTGTTTTTGAATTTTAAGGGATAAATATTTCGTTGAAAAACTTTGGGTGCTTTATTTTTAACAAAATTGTACAATTTATAAAGCTTTGCTTTAATTTTTCGTCTACTTTCCATAAAAAATTTCATTTTTTTTGTTCATTAAAAAAAGTACAGTAATGTCGGCATGTATGTCTAACTTAAAGTAAAATGTTTGCACTTAAGTGTTTTTGTACTTTTTTTTTATTTTAAAGTGCCAATTCATTGGACAAATAAAAAGATTTTTTTGCTAACGCAATATTGGTTGATAAAGAGATAAACGCCTAGATGAAGAGGGTTACCAAAGGCAAAAAAAAAAATATTGCATTGTTGTCTTTTTTATTTATTTATGTAATTGTTGAGGCAAAAAAATTTCAACTTTTTAAAAAAAATATCAAATAAA
The DNA here is from genome assembly GCA_027564275.1 of Diadocidia ferruginosa. NCBI lineage: Eukaryota > Metazoa > Arthropoda > Insecta > Diptera > Diadocidiidae > Diadocidia > Diadocidia ferruginosa. The sequence goes on from JANSTW010056422.1 coordinate 8,652, forward strand.
CACTTTACAAGGAAAAAATATTAAAAAATAGTTTTAATGTTAAAAGATTAACATTTTGAAATTAACAATTTACAAATTTTTTGACACCTTTGTTTTAATTTTGCCAAAATATCCTTTATTTATTTAAAGAAATTTAAAAAAAAAACATTTTTATTTTGTACTTTTTTTCAGGCACGTTTTTTTAGGCAAGGGAGAGCCTATTCTATGTATTGTATTTGCTTTAATAGTTTAATAAAAAATATAAAAGTTGTACAACTTGAATTATTAAAAAAAATTCTGTTCTTTCATTTATACTTAATATTATATATTATTGGTTAGATTTGCTCAGGCTTAAGATCTAGATTTATTATTTCTAATTTCTTAAGTATGGATCAACTAAAATATTTAATTTAAAAATTTACCTTTCTATTTTTACAATAAATTTTTGATTGTTTTTTTTGGGGATTTTATATAAAGTTTTGCTTTTTTTCTTCTAAATCATCTTTCAATTTTATTAAAGAAGAAATATTTAGTAAGGTCACTTGCGTAATGTAGTACTTGATTTTAAGTGCTTTAGTATTTATTTACTTTCATGGCAATAAAAATAATTTTATATAAAACTTATGGAAAATAGTAAAAAATTTTTGGCAAAAATTTATCAACTTATGTTACTTTATTATTAGCATTTATTAATATTTGTAATTACCATAGATTTTGTTCAATGGGAAAATTTTGGTGCAATACGTAAATAAAAAAAAATTTTATAAGTTACTTTAAATATTTTTAGTGTTTTTGTAAATATTTAATAAATATTTAAGATGAAATAGTATTATTAGTTGTTTAAGTTTACTAAATTGAGATGGTTACAAACTTATTTTTGATTAGGTAATTAAATTGTTTTAAATGTAGTTTATTTTGTTAAACTTATTTTCAATTTTTAGGGTTTTTTAAGTGATCGATACCTTTCAAGGAAATTAAAATTGGAGACAAAAGACTTTATTCGTTTAGTTTTATAATGCAGGACATTAATAATCAACAAATTTCAATTGGCTTTAAAAACTCAATGTCAACTGAATGTAAATCTTTTCAAGCACCATCATTTTGGACTGTTGATAATAGAAAAGATGACTTACAACTTTCCGAAGAATTAATGCCAACTTTAGAAATTTTACCTAGAAGTAGCAGTACTTCGGATCGAGAAAATTATGCTGAAGGGACATCTGCCAAGTTACAATCCGCTTTGCATCAATGGCAATGTTTGGATTTTTAACAGATTTCTAAATTATTCACAGTTTAGTACTAAAAAAATGTTTGAAAGAACATTATATTTTCTTATTTAGTTAATATGTCTTTCTTATATACTTTACGAATATATTTTATAGCTTACTAATAAGCTGGTAAAATCGTATTTCAAAACTTCAGCTAATTCATATTTTTTGATTTTTAAATTACGGATTATAAAGATAAAATAATTTAAAATGTTTCAGTTTGTAATTTTCCCAATTACCCAGCGTTTGCAGCGGCTGCTGCTGTAGCAGCTGCTAATTATTCTCAACGTAATACACAATTGCCTTTACCATTGTCCACAAGTCAATCATTTCCACAGACAACGTTAACATCTTCAGCACCAAATTTCCCACCTGCATTTCCTGCAAACTTTTATGATAATTCAGCCCTAATGAATTTCAATTCATTTATGCCACAACAACCATTTAATTCAATTGCCAAATTAGAGAAGCCAAAAAAGTTACCCCATAAATCAGATGATAAGTCTAAAGAACTTTGTCTTCAAAATAATGTAAATTATGCTGCAAGTGAACAGTTGAGAAATGATAAATCGATTTTTTATGGTTTGTTTTTTAAACAGTAATTAAATATTCTTTGCTTGTAAAAATATTAAAAAAAATGTCAACAAAGAATTTATACTTAACTTAACTTTAACAATGAAACAAATAAATTTTATAGAAAAGTAGTATGGAATTTTTTTGGTGTATTTTAATAGCCAAATCTATTGTACAATATATAATTAGCTAAAAGCAGTTGTTATATTTATTTTTAGAAGAAATGCATCAACCTTCAGTATCAACTAGTTCATCAAATCCAACTTCTGAAATTTTCTCTAGAGAAGATTCTGAAAATTCTAATTTACAACATTATAACAATGCTGCATTTGCAGCATTTAAAGGAAATGCTTATTCAAACGCAAATTATTCCTATGATCCAAAATTATTTGCTGAATACATGGCCTATGGCCAAAACAATAATACAATGCCACATAATTATAATCTTTATCAAAATAATTTAAATATGAGTGATTATAATAAATTTAATACGTTTACTAATTTTGGCAATTTCGGCGATTATGCAACATTTTCCGGCAATAGCGCAATGTTTTCAAGCGCAAGTGCTAGTGATGAAGATTATTCAGCTGAAAAAGGGAAACTTGATAAAATTATTCATAATGGCATAAATATAAGTTGTAATTCTAGTAATGCAGAAAAAAAACGAAATTTATTTACTCCATCACAAATAAAAATATTAGAAAATTCTTTTCATAGAGACAAGTTTATAAATAGTACTCAACGCGCTGCGATCGCTAGACAAACATGTCTTACATCTAATCAGGTACTTTAAATTTTAATCTGTTTGACTAATGATTAAATTCAACTAAATAATTTCCATTTTAACACACAATACAAAGACATGTGAAAAGTGACAAACTAGAAAAATATCAGATACATTGTTTCGTAGACGTTTCCAAAGTAGCTTATGGAGCAGTAGTTTACTTATGTTCAGAAAATTTTTCGAGAATTATATTCACAAAGCACAAAATCGCGCCAGTAAAAACAATAACTATACCAAAGTTGGAACTTCTAGCAGTCATTTTAGGAGTTAGATCGTGCAATTTTGCAAAGGAGGCACTAAATAAATACCACATAAAACAGACAATAATTTAGACAGATAGCTCATGTGTAATACATTGGATACAAAATAAAACCATTATACAAAAAAAGATTCGTAGAAAATAGACTACAAGAAATTAGAAAGACAAATTACAAGATACGTACCTACAAAAAAAAAACCCTGCAGACATTTTGTCTAGAGGTATACATCCAAAAAAATTAAAAGAAAATAATCTCTGGTGGAATGGACCATTTTGGATACTTGACGAAACAAAATGGTCAAAAACAACAGAT
>JANSTW010056433.1:0-11826 GCA_027564275.1 Diadocidia ferruginosa
AACAATTTACATTGATTTTTCACATTAGGCACTAGCGCCATGCTTCATTGAACTAAAATTGAACATGCCCAATTCATCTTAAAAAAAATTATGGGAGTCTCTCATCTCTTTCACCTAGAAACACCAAAAACAATCCTAAAGTATGAAACCACTGAAAACATACCATTGCCAAATCTCTCAATTGGTGTAAAAACTTTGCCTAATAAATTTTATGTTCACCATTTTCATTTTCATATCACCTAAGTGATATACATAGGTATCTTGTACTATTTCCATAAAAAAAAACCTATACGGAGTTTAGCGGCTATATCTATTTAGAAAAAGCAGAAAAAAACAACAATTCCAGGTGAATTTTTATTTTATAGGCAAAAAAAATTGGTCCGAGAGCATAACTGGAAACCTTAACTAGGAAAATTTTTTCTGCACATGCTCATATTTTTCTGGAATTTTTACAAACAAAAATCGTATAGGAGCCCCCATTAACATTTGAATTAAAGATTCTAAATACTACCCTAGAGTATGGGTATGGGACTACCTAAAACTCACCTCTACCAGAAATTTTCCAAATCCGTCTACTGTTAAATAGTTTTCTCTATATGCTCATATTTTTCGGCTATTTTTAGAAGAAAAATATCGTATAGGAGAGTATTTTGACTTATGACATCATAAATCGAGAAAAAAAATTGTCTCGCCAATTTGACCATTTTGACCTATAAGTATAAATAAAGGCTTTTACAATTTCCATACAAACTCCATATAAATATATATGGTTTTTTTATATGTAAAAGCAAAAATTATTTACCCGTCTTTTTAGTATGAAATTAAATTATTGTCACACCTCGTCCCATATAATATCGCTAGGTATAGAACATGGACTGTTCTAATTAAAACCACCCAGACTCTAGGTGTATATGTTTGACTTTTTGTAAAGCAATAAAAAAAATATTTTAAATATATTGATAGTTACAACGTTCTTTCTGGAGGCATATTGGTATGCGGTATCTCATTAAACGCATTCCATATTTTCAGTTCTACCAACTGTTCAGCTATTAAAAAATATAAAACTTAACGAAACCGCCATTTTTATACGCGATGATGATGGCCGCGATGCATGAGTGTGTGTGTGTGTTGTGCTGTTTTTTGCGTTTTTCAATTCTCGTCGGTTGCGTTTGCGAGTCGTTCGTTCTCTGTGTGAAAAAGAAGTGCTAAACATAAATGTGAAAATATTTTTTTGATATAAACTTGTGCAAAGTGAAAATGGGACGATCGAAGTTTCCAGGAAAACCATCGAAATTAGTGAATAAAAAACGTGTTAGTGTTTTAAATGGAATAACAAATAATCCATTTTGTGATAATTTAAATGAAGATGATGGTGAATATTTATCAAATGATCAAATTTCATTGTCGAGCTCAGAAAGTGAAACAACAACAACAATCGGTGGTCATGATGGCGATGCTCAGGTAACACAAACATTAAACACAGGAAAATTTTAAAACGCAACATTTTTGTCTAAAACATGCTCAATTATTTATTGAACATATTGTCGATGGATTTATTTCGATTAAAAGTTTATTTTCAAATAAAAATCATCCAAAAAGCGCGCCTTTTAATTGATTGCGAGTGGCTACGCTAAAAATGGATTTTTTTTTTCATCCGACAAATTTTCTTCAATAAAAAACTATATAATCGCAAATTATAATTTAATATGTTTGCTAATAAAGTTATTTAATTGTATTATAGGAGATTCTATGAATAATTTTTTCGTTTTTTATTTCGTGTTTCTCAATATAAATTGTGTGTTGTTGTTGTTTTTGTAATGTACACTTTGAATGGCAGAGGCGCGCGATGATGTTTATTTATTTTGACTGAATATTATGCTGCGTAAATGGAATATTAAATATTTACTAAATGCTATCTTGTTAATTATTATTATATTATTAAAATATTTATATGAATGGATCGATAAAATAAAATATAACATGTAAATAAATCTATTTAATAAATGCCGCAAATTTAATAGTTTGCTACTGCAGTCTGAACCGAGCAGATGTTTGGGCTAAGCTGCTACTCTGCCAATCAAATGATGTAATAAATTTCAGATTTAATTGCAAATTAATTTTATGTTTGTGTTTTGATTGTGTGTGCGAGTTTTTTGCGATATTGCTTGCGATGTGGCTGGTATTTTTTAGTTTGTATTGAAATATGACTTTCTGCTGAGCAGAATTATTTATTCCATGTTAGTTCAAATAAAATAAAGAAACTTCCTTATATTATTGATATCTATATTACGATTCTGTCAATAAAGAAGAATAAGATCTAATTTCATAAAAATTTAGCTACCTATGTAGGTTAGGTATATATAGTTAAGTAAATAGTTAAAAAAGTTAAAAAAAACTTGTTTACAATTTTTCTTTGCTAATTAAAATTGTAATTTAAATTATGGAGAGAACCGCAAAATATAAAACTTCCTTGTTGTAAACCAAAAACTACTAAAAGAACCATAATTATTCAATTGTGTCCCATTTTGCTATTTTAGAGATCAAAGCCACACCACAGCTTATAGTAATTGTTTTGAACTTAGTTATTAGTATATTATAGATAATATGTTGTGCGATTTTTTATAAAACAAGGGCTTCAACATTTTTCAACAAAATTTTATTTTTCAAATTAAACGGTAACACGAAATAACACCCGAAATATTAACGCCCATTTTTTTTTGTGCTTCAGATATAACACCTGACGAATTAACCCGCGAAAGAAATAACGCACAAATAAATGTTTTTTAATATTAAAAAATGGAATTATTATTAATGCCCGTAGGAAATAACACCCAAAATAATTTGTAACTTAAAATGGAAAACCCCCAAAGGAATTCACTGGAAAGAAATAATTTCGAGCGTGATTTCCTTTGGGGATTATTTTATTTTTTAATATAAAAAAATGTGTTTGTATGTTATTTCTGTGTGAGGTTAATTTGTCGGGTGTTATTTCGTTTAGTTTTGGAGTGAAAAACAATTTGGGCGTTAATTTCAAAAATTTGGGAGTTAATTCCTTTGAGGGTTATTACGTTTTTGAATATAAAAAAATATTTAAACCTATAGTACAGTGATGACACAAACCTATTTTCGGGTGGGTCAAAATTATAAAAAAACACGAGTAAAAAGACAATCTTTTTTTTAATACATCATCATCATGTCCTTTACTCCAAAGCGAATGAGCATAGGGACCAGTTTACCCTTTTTTCTATCTGATACCATGGTTTTCATTGACGACTAGGTATATCAAAGGTGGAGTGTTTTTTTTAATACAGTCTGGAGCAAAATTAAAATAATTAATTTAAAAAATTGGGTTGATTAAAATTGATTAATTTTGTTCAGAGAATAAATTGTTTGTAAATCTTCGATACAGGCCATAAATTTAAACCTTTTTTGGGTGGACCAAGTCGAAGTCTGTTCGGTCTGGACTGGAATTTTTACAACTGGACTGACAAAACTCCACCTTTGATATGGTCGTCAAAACATGGTATCAGATAAAAAATGTAAAACAATGCTCCCTCACTTTGGAGTAAAAAACACGGCTATGATAATGGTGGATGATGAATATTGTTAAATTTTGAACTCTGACTACGTAAATACGTAATATAAATTTTTGTGAAATACCATGCAGTTTGATTGTAAAATATTCAGTACATCTAAAGTAGACTTAATTGCTGTTTTATTTGGATAACAAGCGCCTAGTTAAAATGAAAAGAAAAATTCATTAAATTGTATAAAAAAAATTTCTTTAAAAAAATAATCAATGAAGTTGCTAAGTAGAGGGTACCATGAGCAAACAAAAGAACTTATTAATATACAAAGACAAAAAAAATTATAAACATAAAAACAACACACAAAATACAAAAAAAATACTATGGGGGAGTGTGAATGAGTTTCATTTTTCACTTATTCAGTTGTAGGTATATACGGTATGGGTATATATTAAAAAAATTACAAGGGGTTAATGTTTACCATATTATAATGCTTGCTCAATATTTTATTCGTCTGATGCATATAATATTGCATTTTAAGGAAATTCAAAGTTAGAGTTTGTTCAATTTAAAAAGAAAACATTTCTTTTCTGTTTTAAACTTGTATGAATTGTGTGATATTTTATATAATTTGTTTTTCATTCGTTATGTGAATTTTACGACTTTTATGTCAGTATTGTATACTATAAGTATGTTAGTCGATTAGTTATTTGTATTATTTATAGTTTATACAGTAAAAATGTAAAAAAGTTAATGCGAAATTTCTATTATAAAATTTTAGAACTTACCTTTCACAATAATTATGATTGAAGTAATTTAATCCTTTCGTATCCAAATTATATTTTTTTCGAATTTTAAATGACGAAAATTTGCTTAAAATAAGTCCCTCGAACTTTAACCATGTACTTTTTGTAAAAAAAAGGCCAGTTTTACTCTGTGGAATATTTTAGATTTAAATGTAGCTTGTAAATATACTTCCCTGTAAATACAAAAGTGTTAAAGGGACGAAATCTTACAAAAAAATGGCTATTGGCCCGAGGTGGTACTCACATGTGGAAGTCCTGAAACAACCTCTATGGAAGTCTTGTGTAAATCATATGAAAGTCAGTGGAACAAATATTTTTCAATTGATTACCCCTTCGTATTGGCCAGTACCAGTAGTATTTAGTAGTTCTTTGTATTATTTATAGACTTTAATTTTGAAAACAAAAAAATACATACTTTCCATTTTAAGATGAGACATTCTGTGCACTTGTATACATGATACCAATCAATATGAAGAAAAAACGAATAGTTTGTATGTCTATTAACACAAGAAGTGTATCTATTTAAAAAATAATATACAAGATTATAATGTTATATAATATCCACTTAATGGAATTATGGATATTATTTTATTATAAGTTATAACAACACTATAAGATAATAAATTTATTTAAATTTAAACAAACAACTAAAATCTCGTTTCATCTTTTTCGTTGGTTTCGCGTCTATTAAATGTCATTTATATCTATAGCGTTTATAAATATAATTTTTGTTATAAAGTTAATTTTTAGACTTATTCCCAAAGTCGCCGATACACGTTTAATTAGAAAGAATTTATACAAGTTTTTAAAGTTCTTTGTTTGTTTAGTAAATAGTTTGGTGATTTATTGTATTTATCAGCTATATTGGATACTTGATTGAATACAATTTAACTTTTACACAATTTCCTCTTTTATTTCTGAAGATTAATAAGTTTTACCGCTGAAGAAGCCGTCAAGAAATGGAAGAAATATTCGGTAAATAAAGATTAAATTTGACCCAATAATCTCGCCAATAATTGATGTTTTTTTTATATCAACAAATTACATTAATAAGAAAAAATCGGTCCCAGAGCCCCCAGCATAACTGGGATGCGGCTTTTACTATTTTTTACATTTGAAAACTGACAAACTAAAACATTCCCTATTACTTCATATTTTTGATTAAAAAGTGTGAGCTAATAGATATTTACTATCCTTTTGACCTAGAGACCCCAAATACATACCCAGATTCAAGGACCACTAATAACATATCCCTTCTAAAATTTGGCCAAATCCGTCACTTGTGAAAAACTTTCTTCATATTTTTATTAAAAAAAAAGTTGTACACCAGAGACTCCAAATCCATCCACTGGTAAAAAACTTTCTATATTAGTTCACATGTTTCGACCAATTTTAGAAAAAGAAATCATACAGGAGCCCCCATTATGCTTGACCTAGAGACCCCAATTGCAATCCCAGAGTATGGAACTAAAAACTTATGCTTACCAAAATTTGGTAAACATTTTTCTATATGCTCAAAGTTTTCGGCCAATTTTAGAAAAAAAAATCGTATGGGAGCCCTCCTTCATCTTTGACCTAGAGATTCTAAATGCAATCTCAGAGTATGGGACCACTAAAACTCACCCTAACCAAAATTTGTTCAAATCCGTCTACTGGTTATAAACTTCCTCTGCTCATATTTTTCGGACATTTTTAGAAGAAAAAAATATACGGGAGCCCCACTTCACTTTTGACCTAGCGACTCCAACTGGGACCACTAATAACTCATCCTCACCAAAAATTTGGCAAATCCCTCGACTGGTGTAAAACTTTCTTGTGTCTGATATTTTGCTAACGGACACTTTTTATTTTCTAGTTTTTCTGAATCAGGGCAACATAAAACGAGAAAAAAACATGGTCCCGGCAAATTGACCATTTTGACCTAAGTTAAAGCTTGTACTATTTACATACAATATGAGTATCTATGTATCATATGGATTTTTTGTATGTATAGTAAAAGCAAAAATGACAAATTGGTTGGTTGTTTGTATTAATTTGTAAGAGATTTTTGTTGCGTGAATAATTTGCGAGAAGTTAACCACTATTGCGAATCATGTGACAACCTTGTATGGAAAATGGAAATCATATTAAAAGATAGAATTATAATTTAAAAAATTAAAATCACAAATAAAAATTGAAATCATTTTAGAAATCATTAAAGTTTTTCAATGTGGTTAAACCGTCGATAAATTGTCTGTGAAAAAAGAAAAGTTAAAAAAACGAAAATCTCATGGTTGCTTTTAAACTTTTAAAGTAATGCAATTGTTACTACTTATTTTATTATACAAAATATTTTTTAATATTTTTTTGGGAAAATCCTTTATTCAGACTGAACGCGCAGGTATTTTTGTTTCATCCATCAAAGAACACCCTAATATGCATAATAAAATTAACTAAAAAATTATAAATTTGTATATTTCCAAAAATTAGCATACAAAAAAATATTCTGTAAAATAATATAATATTTATGACTGTATCATGATTTAAGAGAAAAAAATATTAATAAAATTTATATAAAATAAGAATTAAGAGAATATAAAAAAAATACAAAAAAACAAGCAAAACAAGTTAATTGCCCATCACACAATTTCCATCATTCTTTATATTATATACTTGTAGAGTATATATTGTATGTTATATAGATATATTATAGATATAATTTAATTTTATTATATATAGATAGGATAAAGTCTACCAACAAACAACAAGAGCACTCAAGGTCAACGCGAAAAAAATTAAAATAAAATCGGAATAAAATTCCATTGTGCTGGTGGCTTGGCTTTGGATATGGCCTGCCTCTGTGTAATGTTACTTTTGCCAAGAGTTTATTAAATTGAAATTGAAAGAATATATAAATATAATTTATTTCATGTGAATTTTTCCTTTTCTTCTTATATTCTTACTTATAATAATAACAAAATACTCGTGGTTGTCGTCGTCTACTTCTTCGCGTAATACACCTAACTACTTATACAATACACGAGACATTATAATATAAACACTAACAATATTTTTTAAAGCAACCATGTCGCGGTGATGAGATGAGAACAATATTTTCCATAATTTTAATTTATATAAAAAATAAATTCTTTTCTGCCACAAAATATACCAGATCTGTTGTTATATTTGACCAAATAATTTATTCTAAATATTCTTGGACTTTTCGTATAAGTGGTTTCAAAATACATTCAATAATTTGTTTTCTATTTGTACTTTTTTATGAATTCCATCAGAATCACATTTTCATCTTAAGCTACGGCTTCTATATGGACTACAAGCCGTTCACTTGACTTCCACGACATCCACATGACTTTCACTGGACTTCCACGACTTCCATATGACTTCCACCTGACTTCCATGCCTTTCATATGACTTCTATGACTTCCATATGACTGCCATTACTCTAATATGACTTCCACTTGACTTCCATGACTTTCATTCCTTTCATATGACTTCTATGACATCCATATGACTTCCACATGTCTTCCAAAGAGGTTGTCCAAGGACTTCCACATGTGAGTCCCCCTCGTTAATCGTTATACATATGTATATACAGTCATACAGGCTAATGCGAGAGAAAAATAATTTGCCCTATGATTTTCGTAAATGATTTTCCACTCGGGCTCATGGGAATAACTTCGAATAAAAATATCCAACAAAAATAAACAAATTGTTTAAATTAAATTAAATTAAAATTTTTGCCCGCGTATTCATACACCGCACCCTGTTTATTTAATAAAAACTTTAAAAAGCTGAACGAAAAAATGATTCTTTGTCAGTCTTCATAATAATTCTAAAATTTATTATTATTATTATTTTATTATTTTTTCCTTAAAATGACAAACAGATTGCCGCATTAAGTATTTTAGGTCTGCGACTTAAGTATTTAAAATACAATTTGTTGTTGAGTTTATTAGTTGCTTTATTTACTCTCAAAAAGTAAAACGTTGCAACTCTCGGTGTTACGCAACGATATTGTACGCGGGACATACACACTTAATGTGAACAAGTAAATAGCCCCCATCCCCTGTAAAACTGAGATGCTGCTTTTAGTATTTTTTATCATTTAAACCAGATCCCTAACATAATATATTATCTGTGTAAATTGAAATGGGAACACCATTTCTATCTTATAACTTAATAATTTTAAGAAGTTTAATTGCACATCCAAATGTCTGTTAATTAGTTCATATTTTGCAGTTATTTTTACAAAAAAATTTATATGGGCAGTAGTGCAGTACCTTTAATGTAGAGTAAAATGTAATCCCAGCACACAGTATAAAATAATAACCAGTAGTAGCCTTTGAAAATTAGAAATACAATTTTATTTTCCTAATTTGAATGACCTTGATTTCATTGTATAGGCAAAATTCTGTCTGAGAATATGGCCGATAATATGTTTAGTTCATTGTAGAGGCAAAATTCTGTCTGAGAAGATGGCCGACAATTTGGAGAAAAATTATGCGATTTGCAGTGACTTTGTATAGAATAGACTTTGTCCCAGCATACCGCTATCAAAATGTGTCCAAATGGTGAAATATGAAAAATACTATATATCATCAAACAAATTTAGAGTAATACTTACAAATATTTTAGCAAAAAATGATTACCCTATCAATTTTATATAAAAAAACATCTCTTCAACAATCAGAAAATATCTTTAGAAAATAATTCAGATACTGAAATCGAACCAAAAAAATGTATTGGTGTACCATACATCCCAAAACTCTTTGAAAAAATTCACCACTATTTGAAAAATCCTATAAAATGAGTCTTGTTGGAAAAGGTACCAAAACATCAAATAAATGCGTAAATTTTGGGACAATCTTTATACTTATTTGTTCATATTTTTCTTACATTTTTACGAAAAAAATTGTATAAAATCCCCTCACCTTCTTTCACCTAGAATAACCAAATGCAATACCAGAGTATGGGACTTTCATGTGTTCTTGAGTCTCTTTGCGGATAGACAGTAGGACGGACATTTTTTTGTGTGGTTTTTGTGAATCAAGAGCATCATAAAACACAAACATAAAATGGGTCCCGGCAATCGGTCCATTTCGACCTAAATAATTAAGGCTTGTACCAAAGGGCAAAGACAATATTATTTATATACTTATTTGTACATGCAAACTCCAAATATGACTTGGATTTTTTGTGTTTGTATAAATAGATATAGCAAAAAAAAAACGAACAATTTGACAGCAACTCAAAGATCTGTCTAAAATATTAATTGTTTAATTTTTTACATTATACAACATAGTAAATATAAAACTTTATGCTAAAAATCTATAACTATGTATAGTTAATTTAATAGTTAACATTCATATAGTACAGTGAACTTATAATTTATAACATGGAGCTTTAAGTTTATTTGTATTATAATAAATAATACACAAAGATTGAATCGTGTTAGTGCATAGTATATATTATATCTGCGTACCTATTCATTGACACTTTAAAAATAGCAAATCGTTAGATATACATTTTATTAAATCAAGTATAAATCTAAATTAATGTGCAATTTATTATAAATAATATAAATTCCTATAAAAGTACTTCTATTATGAACGTATTATTTATACATACAATATTATATATCCATATAGCCTGGCATGGCTTGGTATAAGCGGCTAAAGTCACTTTATGCTGCAAAAGTCGTGAGTTCGCGATTTCTAAAATGTGATAGGTTATTTTTCTTAACATTGTTGTGGTTCGGAAGTCACATTATATGAAGTCTTCCGCCTCTCTTAATAAAATTAAAGTTTAATACAATTTTCTTATGATGAGTTCGGCGATCTTTTTTTATTTAATAATAATTAGGACAATTCAATTTTAAATATTTTAAAATGTCTGTTCAAAATGGTTGTGTTCGTTCAGAAAAATCATCGAAAGCACACTTTAGCATTAGATGGAAAATTGTTAATTTATATTCCTCCACGATTTGCATGATTAAAAAGCAAACAAACAAAACCCTATAATTATTATATAATTTATTTATTTAATAAATAATTATGATATATTTCTTTAATTTTCGTTCCATTTTCAAATTACTTTCATGCGAATTCCATAAGACATCGAAAATATTTATATAAGGCATTATTAACTTCCATTTCTTCTATAAGACTTCCAAGACTAACTCAAGGCTCTTGAGTCTTGACTTTCATAACTTCTATCTAATGCCTATCTCCAAGTTTTTAAGACTTCTATATTTCTTTCTAAACTGCCATAAGATTTTCTTGTCTTGTATAAGACTTCCACAAAACTCTAGACTTTCATAACTTCTAGAATACTTCTAAGACTTCCATAATCTCTTGACGTCCAAAACTCTGTTTACTTGCCAAAGACTTTTTACAAAACTCTTGACTTCATAGTATTGCCAAAACTTCCAAAAGATTTTCAAAAAAAACTTCCATCATTTGTCTTCTTACATATGAAAGGATTGTAAGAAGACAAATGATGGAAGTTTTTTGAAAATCATTTGGAAGTTATGGAAATATTATGAAAGTCAAGAGTTTTGTGGAAATCTTTGGCAAGTCAAGTGTTATGGAAGTCAAGAGCTTATGAGTCGTCTTGAAAGTATTATAGAAGTTATAAAATAAAGAGACTTTTGGAAGACTTGACAATTTTGAAGTCTTTTCGAAAGTCAAGAAAGTCTTATGGAAGTCAAGAGATTATGGAAGTCTTAGAAGTTATGAAAGTCAAGAAACTTTCATAGAAGTTTCCAAAGGATATTTACGTTTTAATTTATGTAAATTAATATTATTTACCCATAAATTTCGTTTAGGGATGTTAAGTGTCAATAGATCAATTTAAAAGGAATCGTTGCGACAAAGTCACAATCATCCATCAATATTATACATATGCCCTAATTATAATCTATGACACTATGCATAATACATGCATACATTTCTATTAGATATTACATTTTAAATTTTTTATAATATTGTAATTGAGAAAAAAATGTTTTAAAAATAGTGTCACTCACAGATGCTAAAGTTCTGAATCATTAAAATTTTTATTTTATAATAAAAAAATGTGTTCACATAGAAATCTATATCATCATCACGCGCAATTATAATAATATTATAACTATAGAATATGGAAATGGTTTATATTTATAAGCATATGTTGGTTTAGCTTATAGGCTCAAAAATACATTATTATTCTGTATCGTATGTATAATAACTTGATTAAAACAATATGGGATAAATGCTCGGATAATCGTATGGGTTTTTTTTTCTCTTTAATCTATATTGTAATGTATATAATTTTATAATATACAGTGTTCAACAGATATTGGGTCGAGTATATAGGGAAGTAAATAGTATATATTATAGTTTTATTTTATTTTTTTTTCGTCCGTTGATTTGAAATATCGCGACATGAGAACCATACAGTTCTATCTGATACGTAATTCCTATTTAGTTAGAACTGTATGGTTCTCACATCGC
>JANSTW010056444.1:0-11825 GCA_027564275.1 Diadocidia ferruginosa
CCGCCCACTGATCACCAAAAAATATGGCTAGTGCGAGTTGCTGACAACACTCCACCTTTGATATAGTCAGAGATATAATCGTAAATGAAAACCATGGTATCAGATAGAAAAAAAAGTAAAAATGGTCGCTATTCTCCCTCGCTTTGGAGTAAAGGACACGATGATGATGATGATATAGATTTTCATACAAGTTTTTACCACCTGCATAGAAAACTCACTATCTCTAGGTCTGGCAACTAAATGTGTTCTGTTGTATTTATTAATATATTTCTATTGATAGCTAGACCTTGTGTATTATAATAGTACAAAGATATAAATTCGCAGTATGGGTTCTTCAAATATAGGTGTATGTTTTGGCATACAATTTTTCTGAAATATTTTAAACTAATTAAATCAAATCTACACTTTATCGTATTAGTAAAATAAATTGTTTGCTTATTATATAACTCTTTCTTATAATGTAGGTACTATAGCTTTAAAAGTTTAAAAAGATAAAAAATTATCATAAATATATATCAGTGGCGACTCGTGAAGTGGTGGCACACGGAGATTTTTTTCACCAAAAAATAATTGTGTTGTAGCTATTTCAATAGTGAATTGATTTCTGGCCCAGTGGTTCGAAATTCACTTAAAACTGTAGGTTTCTATAAAGACGATATCATAAGATAACCCGATATAAGCATAACCAAATTATACACCTCACTTTCACAAAGCTTTTACTTGTCAGCGATAATTTTCTTATTTTACCTGTTTTGACTGTATCTTTTATTATAAAGTTTTATATTCTATGATTTTAAATATCCAAGGTTTTCGTATAAGAGGTAAATGTATTTTTACTTCGCCGTAACTTAAGAAATTTGCTGAATTAAAGATTTGCAGATCTAATCATATACTCGTTTTAATATGTAAAGTGTATGGAGATTTAGACAGATTAAACCAACAAAACAAGGTCTATATGCAATGTTTTGGGGTTTTTTTTGTATATAATACAAGCTAAGCTGGATAAGTTTGGAATCTTTCCATAAATATTTAAGGTCTATATGTTCACTACTGCAAAAAATATCTATATATTTACCTTACATTATGTAATTTACCAGGAATAGTACTTTATTATTTCAATGTTTTGAGAGAGATTTTTTTTTGCTATTTATTTATATAATATACATTTCTGTTTATATATCTTAATATTATATATAGAATGTCTACTTCCATAGAACGTATAGTAAAAGTGGCATATTCTTCACTTATATTAGATAAATAAAAAAAATGTCTACAATTGGATAACGAATTGTACTATAGTTACGTATTAGCTTTATATAAGTAAAATTGTATAAGAAAAATTTAAAATATTAAATTAAAAAGTAGACTTATTTTGTTGTTATTATTTACCTGGTGCACTATATAACTTAGTTCATTTGCTTGTTTGTTTGTTTTTTTGTAAGCAAACAAGACTTTATCATGTATAGGTTCATTCCAGACAAAGGTCAGCTTTTTAAATAAATGTTATGTACGTGACCGGTTATGTGCGTTACGTAGAAATTTTAACCTAAACACGGTTGTAAAAAAAACTTATAAAGCTAGAAGTCAACAATTTTCACAAGTTTCTGAAAAAATATTTTTTTATAGACCTAAATAAAATTCAAAGTTAATAATAAATAATAAAATTATTGTATGATGTCTATTATTTGTTATGTGCGTAACGACTAAAAATAAAGTGTCTAAAGAAAGTATACACAATTTTATATTTAAACTTTTTTAATGATTGAAGAGATGTCAATACCCTTTATAAACTAAAAAAATGAAATAGATGCATAACAGATCTTAGTAACACTATCACAAATTGTATCTTCTCTGAACGTTATGTGCGTAACGCTGGAATGGAAGCATACATCTAGGTGTGTAGTGTTTATCTAATATACCTGTAGTCGTACTCGTATAGTATATATAGAATATTTTTCTTTAGTAAAAAAACCAGCAAAAAAAACATTAAATTACATTTTATGGTATTTTACACATAGATATATGAAAAGGGTATGCCTCACTTTAATATTATACAAATATTATGCCCCATATAATATCGCATGAATCATATGCGGGGTCTTCTGAAATATTTAACGCGTATATAATTGTTATCTTATATATTTTGTAAACAAAAAAAAATTTTTTTTTCTCCAATTACATTTTCTCATCTAAAAATATAAATTCTTTTCAGAACGAAAACAAACAACCAAGAAAATGTTAACATCGTACGGCAGCTCATTTGAAAATATATAAATAAGGATACAAAATAACTAATCATCTGTTTGCACGCTTAACTATTTATTTTTCCTGCACGCAACGCGATGGCTGTTCCTGTGGAAGAAGCAGTTTTTAATGCTTTAAGAGGGCACTTGAATGAAAACACAAAGCTACCAGCGCCATTGATTGTGAAAATCTATGTGGCAAGTCTGAAAAAGGGTAAGTTTTAATTTAATTAAATGTTTGTATATTATACATGACATAACATCCAAAGACAAAACGCCCAAAAGCTTTAAAAAACTTAAAACTTCTATAAAATCAACAAACTTACTTATTGTTTGTGCGTCTTTGCTAAACATCGAAAACAAAAACCTTTTTAAAAATAAAAAACAAAGCGATGGGTTTATATTTTAGCAGCTATATGTCGGTTAGAAAAAAAAATTTTTTGGGTGTCATATTACCTGTCGGTTTTAATATTGGGGAAAAAATAGAAAAAAAAGCTTGTTAAAGCTTTTGGGCGGTATGTGTTTGGATGTTATGTCATGTCATTATAGGATAATTTCATTTGCTTTATATAAACCTAATATATCGAGATATAATAGATATGTTTTTTTACTTATATAGAATATTTTCAGGACACATTTATTATGCTTATTTGATTTTTTTTAGAATTTAGAGAAGAAAGACGAATTTTATTGGAAATAATCGGACCAGAACTTCAATCCATTTATGATGATAAACAAATTGAAGTAACATTATACATTCAACTTGATATTATGTAGAAATTTTTATTTAAACTATTTTTTTTTTCAAAAAAGGTTGAATTCATTGATATGCATTTCGGTACTGGACCCGATCTAGACGACCAAATAACAGAACTTGATCCATATGCCCGTGATTCACACCTGAAAGAAATTGATATTTGCAGTAGAGTTTCGAAAAGTGTATTTTTCATTGTAAGTTTGCCGGAAATTGTGTTATAAGATTTTAAGATTTATTGTTTTTAGACTCTTATTGGCAGTAAATTGGGTGTTAATAAACTGCCAACTCGTTTGACGGTGGAAGAGTACGATGCTATTATGGAACATGTGGCCACAGAAAATGTAGACGCAGTCAATAGTTGGTACATTTGCAATGATACAAATAGTCATTATGTCCTTAGACAGGACTATAATAGGTAAATATATTTTTTTTTTAATTAAACAAATATATGTTTTTATAAATTAGGGCAAAATCTACGATGAAGTAATATATATGGAGAGAGCAATACAAAAAATATTTGAAGCATTTTTATGCCTTTCTAAAATGGCCGAATAGAATAAAAATCATTACAAATTGTAAACAAAAATCAAAGTATGTGTAAATATTGCTTTTTTTAAATGGAAAATGTATGGCAAATACTTTTCACTTCACCCCCGAAAAATACTTCAATACAAAATTAGGATTGCTATTGTATTGCTCTCTCCATTTATATTACTTGTTCGTAGGGGCAAAATATAAATAAAAAAAAAATTTAGAAAACTTATTGCACTTTGAATATTTTTCTAAAATAATATAATGTATTTAAATGGTAAAAAACATAAATTTGCATATTTCATGCTTATATACATAAATATTTTATCGAGCATTTTCAGTCACATATACATAATGTTAAAGAAAATTGAATATAAATATAAAGATTTATTTAAAATACGTTTTAATATTGAGAAATATTTAGCAACGACATTTTATCTTGAACTTTTTTTTTCGCAGCAAAGAAAATCATCAAATTTGGTTAGAACAATCAAATATTCTACAAATGGAATTATTAAGTAGTATAAATAAAATATTGGACTTAAGTATTAAACCAAAGCAATTATGTGATAAATTACGGTTATTGAACTGTACAACGCTTGAAATGGAAATCAATAGAGCTTTAGGTAAGAGATTTTCATGATAAAAAAATCTTTTCAACAATTTACACATTATTTAATTTAAATTTTTTAATTTTATTGTGTTTAGTTTAATTTTACTCTTTCTTTTTTCTTTAATTTTTTTTATAATAAATATTTAATAACATAAAAAATTACAATAAGTAAAACAATTAATCGTTTTTACATCTATAATGTACTGTACTACAACAATTTTACCGTACAGTAATTTTTTGAACAAACTGCTTGTAGTTTGCATTCAAATTGCACACAAAATGCATTCAAATTTCGGCGAATCTGTAGTATAGAGAATATGCTCCAAATAGGACCCCACCTCCTCTATCCTGTAAGGGGTCATCCTTTGACAAACAAATTATACTACGACTATTGGGGGAAACCCCCCATTTCTGCAGGGGAGGGGTTTAAAGTTTGTATGCAAAAGATTTAAAATGCAACATTTTAATTCCACACCTATAAACAGAATGGAAGAATAGGCATATTAATATTTTTTGTAGTGTGAACATAAGAGGGATCACCCCCCCTTTCAAAATGGGAGGGGCATAACTTTTGTATGAAAAATATCGAAATATAAATATAGAGGTTGTGTGTATTCAAAGGAAAGGTCTTGACAAGAGCTACAACTTTAGTTGTAAGAGTTGTAGTCCATCGTCCTCCCATCAGCTTCTAGGAGGGGTTATAGTATTTCTTAGAAGGAACATTTTATTTGCCTGTCTGCGAACAGAAGGGGGAACGATAGACTAAAACCTTTAGAACTAAAATTGTAGCTCTGGTCAAGACCTTTCATTTGAATACACACAACCTATATTAAAATGTATTTTTGATATTTTTCATGCAAACGATAAGCTCCTCCCATTTTGAAATGGGAGGTTACCTCCCCTAAGTTTACACTACAAAAAATTTTAATTTGCCTACTCTTACATTCTGTATTTCTGTATAGGTATGACATCATCATATTGCTTTTTAAAACTTTTGCATACAAATTACAAACTTTAACCTCCCCCCCCTGCCGAAAGGGGAGATTTCCCACAAAAGTCGTGGTATAATTTGTTGGTCGAGAAATGACTCTTTACAGGATAAAAGTGGTGGGGTCATATTTGGAGCATATTCGCTATACTGCAGTCCAGCCCAAATTTCACTCAAAGGTGGAAAAATGTGTGCAATAGGAACATTACAGTAATAATTTGCACATAAAATGTCCTTAAATTTTGTGTGCAATTTTGGTAAACTTTACGTGCAATTTAGATACATTATTTGTATGTAGTATCGATCGGAAAATTACAGTAGTAATTTGCATGTAAAATGCCTTTAAATTTTAAGTGCAATTTTTGGTACACTTTACGTGCAATTTAGGTACATTATTTTTATGTAGTATCGATCGAAAAAATACATTAAAAATTTGCACATAAAATGCCTTTAAATTTTGTGTGCAATTTTAGTACACTTTGTGTGCAATTTAGGTACATTTTTTGTATGAACTTTTATCGATCTTTGCATTTTATTACATTCAGTTTTATTTGAAAAAAAATTTGTGCAATTTTAGTACACTTTATGTGCATTTAGGTACATTATTTGTAAGTAGTATCGATCGAGAAATTACAGTAATAATTTGCCTGTAATTACCTTTAAATTTGGTGTGCAATTTAAGTACACTTTACGTGCAATTTAGGTACATTTTTTGTATGTACTTTTATCGATCTTTGCATTTTATTACATTCAGTTTTATTTGAACATAAAATGCATTTAAATTTTGTGTGCACTTTTGGTAAATTTTACGTGCAATTTAGGTACATTATTTGTAAGTAGTATCGATCGGAAAATTACAGTAATAATTTGCACGTAAAATGCCTTTAAATTTGGTGTGCAATTTTAGTACACTTTACGAGCAAATTAGATAAATTTTTTGTACGTAGTATCGATCGGAAAACTACAGTACTAATTTGCACGTAAAATGCCCTCAAATTTGTATTCAAATTTCATTCAAAGATGGAAAATTGTATGCAAATATTTATATATCATCAATCGAAAATTTCCAGTCAAATTTGCACATAAAATGCCTTTAAATTTTGTGTGCAATTTTAGTACACTTTACGTGCAATTTAGGTACATTTTTTGTATGTACTTTTATAGATCTTTGCATTTTATTACATTCAGTTTTATTTGAACATAAAATAAAATTACAGTTATAATTTGCACATAAAATGCCTTTAAATTTTGTGTGCAATTTTAGTACACTTTATGTGCAATTTATGTACATTGTACACTAATGCCGTTCAGTTTGATTTGAACAAAAAAAATTGATAAGTATTTCAGGACAATAAATTTTGGTAATTTTACACGATGGTCAATTTGTTTCATAATATTGAGTTTTTTATAGGCTAATAAAAGTTTTTTTATAAATCAATAAAATTACCTAACTGAAATTTAACATATTTTATTAAAAAAGAAATAACATAAATCGAATGTCCACAAAATAACTCCTAACATAATATTTATTACATAATTTACAGAATGTTTTTCAAAGAAAATAATGGCCGTTTTTCGTGAATGGACGGACGACAAGCAACAGGACGAACTATCGCGTGACCAAATTCTAAATATTAAAAGTCGTTTATCTAAATGTATACTGCCGGAAAATCAAACAACATTAACGTAAGTATAATAATGGCGATGTAATAAAAGTAAAACCTATAACATAAACATTTTTCTTTTATGTGATGAATAAATGTGTATAATTATACATTTTCCATGTTGTATGAAAATCAACAAATTAAAAGAAAATTTTTATGTTATTGTTTTTTCTTCTTGCGTCGTATATATAGAAATAGAGTATTCTTATTTTGTAATAAATTAAATTGCTTTCATAAAAAAAACATTTATTCGTTTAAATAATCAATATAAAATAATTAAATTTTTATGCCTTTCGCAGGGTACAAGGTGAACCATGTGATATTGATACGGACTGTGAGAATCATGAAGACTATCTAAATGAATTCAAAAGTATGGTCATGTCGAAATTACGAAATGCTATAGATAGGGATTTACTCAGTGATCCGGAATGCATAAAGGGACGCAAGAAAACTGTGCAGGTTGGACATTCTTTTAGATCATCTTATTTAACCCTTTCGAACGGGAATTAATTCTATACTGAACCAATTTTTTTTTTAAATATTTATGTATTATTAAGAAATGAAAAAAATGGTTTTGTATCCCATTTTTGTTGTTAATTTTAGGCTCATAAGAGCTGAAATTAGTGGCGCATGTAGGGGGGGATTACAGGTGTTAAACCCCCATGAGATTTTTTTCAATAGCAAAATACATACATTTGACGAAAAAAATTACAAAAATATATGAGATATTACATATTACACATTTATACCAAATATGATCAATTTCCTAATTAACCCCTTTTTATTAAAAATTGTGCAATATTAGTCGACAACGCAAAATTTCAATTGAAACCCCTTTTTCGTACAACCCCTTTCATGATTAACCAAAAAAAAGTGCACCAGAGTTAACAATTTCTGATTTCAGTTATTTTTTTAACTTCAGCCTCTTCGACACCCATTTTTTTTATCAAAACCAACACCCCGGCCCCACCACCCCCCGCCCCCCATTGAACTTTTCTAGATACGTTACTGTCTGTAATATATATATTTTATTATTTTTGATTTAATTTTGAAATATACAATATAAATAATTTTTTCATGTTTAATAAATTGTACGTCACGTTCGAAAAGGTTAAAATTATCAATTTATTGAATATTTTCGATACAAAATTGGAAATTATACGATTTTTCATTTACAGGAAATCTTCCACGAACATTCCACTCATTTACGCATTCTTAACGAACACAATCAATTCAACAGCCTTCTATCATCCGCAGTTCCGGAGAAAATTCGCCAAAATGTTATTCAAAACAACAAAAAATCCAGACATCCACCATATTTTCTGTACGGTACTCATGGAACAGGAAAGAGTAGCCTCATTGCAAAACTATATAACAATTGTACAGAATGGACCGGACATCATAGGGTTCATCGAATTATAAGATTTGCCGGCACTTCGCCCAGATCTGCATACAACTTAGAATTACTCAGAGTCATTTGTCAGCAAATATCAATTATATGTAATATACCCGAAGGTTATCTACCGAAAGATGCCTCTTTCGACCCGTTGTACATAAATAATTGGTTTCAAAATCTCCTGAAACGATGTGAAGATCTTCAAAATGAAATGCTCTTCCTGTTCATTGATGATCTGCATAATTTAAATCCATTGGATTGTGATATTGTGGCAGCTTTGTCATGGTTGCCGATTAGTTTACCATGGAATGTCTATTTAATATGTTCGACAAAGGTGCCAATTGAATCGTTGCGCCTAACGCCGATACAAAAGGATCGTTTCAAGAATGTGGATTGTCTGTATGATCTGTCGAAGGAATGCAATAGTACAACGGTTAGGACGATTGTTGAAAATGAACCATTTACCGAATACATATCAAGAATGTTTGATGAATTAGAAATACGTTTTAGTAAAAAAGGATTCGGTAGACTAGCCACATATATTACGTGTACGGAATATGGTCTTACGGAAACGGAAATGTTGGAGCTGCTAATGCCAATACAGAATAGTGAAGCTTTTATCGATACAAACG
Source organism: Diadocidia ferruginosa (assembly GCA_027564275.1). NCBI lineage: Eukaryota > Metazoa > Arthropoda > Insecta > Diptera > Diadocidiidae > Diadocidia > Diadocidia ferruginosa. The sequence continues at coordinate 8,825 of JANSTW010056444.1, forward strand.
ATGGATTTTTTAACTTTTCAACTTTTTGTCATATACGAAAAATCTTGGGTAATTTAAATTATTTTTCATTTTACTATTCATAGAAATACTAAAAAAGTGTCCGTCTATCCGCCTGTCTGTCCGTCCATCCTCGAATTTCTAGACACATAAATGACTCAAACAAGTTAGAATTTTGAACGGTCTCATTGTTTGCAATGGTATTTGAGGTTTATGGGTCAAAGCGGAGCGAATGCTTCCAAACGATTTATAAAATATGAGCGTATAGAGAAAGTTGTGCCTAGTAAATTAATTTGGATAAATTAAATAATTATTGGTTCTTAACTCTGGGATTGAATTTGGGGTCTTAAAGTCAAAAGAGCATACAATTTTTTTTGGAAAATTAGCCGAGAAATTTCAGCGTATAGAGATAGATGTTTACCAAAAGACAAATTCGGCTAAATGTTATAATTTCTGGTGAGTTTTTAATGGTTCTTAACTATATGAGATTGAATTTAAGGTCTCTAGGTCAAAGAAGAGCCGCTCACATACAATACTTTTTGTAAGATTAGCAGCAAAATTTGAGCATATATGAATTATGTTTGCCAGTAGAAAAAATTCGGCTAAATGCTATAATTTTTGGTGACATTTTAATGGTTCATATATACTCTGGGATTGAATTTGGGGTTTATTGGTCAGGGGGTAAGGACCTCCCAATCATTCTTTTTAGCCAAAATATCCGAAAAATATGGGCATACAGAGAAAGTTCTTGACCGGTAGACGAAATCGGCTAAATGTTATAATTTTTAGTGATTTTTAATGGTTCTATACTTTGAGGTCTATAGGTCAAAGGGGATGGGGTGCTTCCATATAATTTTTTTTGTGGTAAAAATAGCGGAAAAATATTAGCATATATAGAGTTTTATTTTTAATGGTTCTTAACTCTGAGATTGAATTCGGAGTGGCTTTATAGATCATATTTTATTAAAATGGATCTGGTCGAACTTTGAAAAGATATATAGTTAAAGAAGTATCCTATTATTAATGGGGGCTCTTATTTTTATTTAGTTTTTTTTAAATTATTTATTTATTTCTTACAGAACCTTTGGTTAAGGAAAAACTAATGTCCGGTAAAATACTGATACAATGGCGACACAGTTTATGTGCTGAACTATCAAAAACACGCTACATGGATCCGGAAAGTACTCGAGCTGTTCATACGGAAATTGCCAATATATTTTTCAATCAGGATGAAGACAGTGATGAGATATCAAGTGAACATAGTGATAAATCAAGTAAAATTAAATAAAGTCATTTTAGATAATAAATAAAACAATTTTTTTCAAAGGTCATAAGGATACTAAAAGCCTTAATCCGCAAGGTGCGGACGTGTCGTACAGTACGCGACATGTCGAAGAGTCTTTGCATCATCTATTGAAATCAGAAGATACGGCTAAGTTTAAGCAAATAGCTATATGTAATTTTGATTTTCTCTTGGCTGCAGTAAGTACATGGGAAGAATTTACAATTTAAAGCTTACGGACACGGCCCATATAACTGACCCCCTCACAAAATATTTTTTTTCTGAAATTTTCACTAAACTTTGACTCCTTTACCCGCCCAAAAGAGTGGGGAGAGCGCCAAATAGTATTAAGGTTTTCGAAGTCTTGGGAGGGCCTCTCTTTCAGGGTTAGTTAGGGGCTGGCCCGTAAGCGCTTAAGTGTAATTTAGTCGTATATGGTAAAATCAGACAATTTCAACTATTCAAACTTTTTATCATTAAAGGTTCAAACAGTTTCCATCAGTTATCTGAGATGTTTAATTGAACACGTAAGATGTTACATACTCGATCGAGATATTGAACTTATTTATTATACAATACGAAAATCAAGTGATGTTCTAACAAGAGATCCAATGCAATTAGGAGCACAGGTTGGAGTTATTTTAAACATATTGGTACAAAATTATAAATCTTCATATTTAGCTAATTTCATGGCTTCGACCCATATCTGAACATGACGAAAATGATAATTCACTGTTAAGTATCACGGTTCGATCAGCAACAGCATGGTGTGATGGATATACGGTTCCATTGCTGGTACCGTTAACTGGTTGGCTACCCGTTCCTCTGCCATCTCAAATAAGAACGATGACTGTAACAGGAACCGGTGGACATATACGAAGTATTGTTGTGGCTCCGTCTAAACAACATTTGGTCATTGCACCGAAAACAGGCGATGCTCAACTATGGCACATTATGAGCAATAGCATGGTTCATACATTTAAGGGTAAGTCGAGGAAAGTTGAAAATTGCAAGAATTCTATATAAAAGTATTTTATCTAGGCCACAGTGGTCCGGTCACATGTTTAACAGTGCCAAATCAATCTCAATACCTAATAACTGGCTCTGAAGATACATCCGTTATTGTATGGGATATGAAAGTTCTGACAATGAAATTACGAATACGGTAAGGATTTAAATTTCTCATAATTTAATTAATAATAATTAAAGGTTTAAATTTCTGATAATAATTGAATTAACAATTTCCCGCCAAAAACACAGTGAACACATTGCTGCTGTCTTGTGCGTGACCTGTTCGAATAATAATACGTTAATTATAAGCGGTGGAGAAGACTCTAGCATTTTAATCTCGAAATTTTCTACGGGCAAATTGGTAAATTTTTGAAGTGGGAATTAAGAATTTTGGAATAAAATTTACTTTTTAGTTAATGAAAATCGATCATCATCGAGGACCAGTGACGGCCGTTCAGGTTAGTACGGCCAGCGATGTTTTGGTGTCGGCCAGTCATGATGCAACGATTTGCCTATGGTCATTGGACGATTTCACATTGTTGAATACCTTTCAACTGTACAGTCCAATTTTGAATATTCAAATTTCGAGTGATTCGGTATGTATAAAATGGTTTAGACTTGTTTATTTATTTTATTAATTTATTTAATTTATTTAATTTATTTAATTTATTTAATTTATTTAATTTATTTAATTTATTTAATTTATTTAAT